>CAIGRH010006336.1:0-14876 GCA_903798295.1 Fraxinus nigra | reverse complement strand
TTTATAGAAAAAAAAATAAAATTCGAGGACCAAAACGGTCATAGAATGGTCACTGAATTCAACTATTCAGTGACCGTTTTGGTCACTGAATTTAAAAATTGTTTTTTTTTTTCATTTTTTTTAAATTCGTGGACGAGCTACGAGCCGTTCGTCCGCCGCTCGGCTCGTGGCTCGTAAAAATTTTTTTTTTTTTTATTCACGAGTCGGCTCGTCTACAGTGACGAGCCGAGCCTGCTCGGCTCGTCACCCGTTTGGGCGAGCTCGACTCGTGCTCGGGCTCGTTTTTTTACAAGCTCGAGCGGCTCGTGGGCGTGAACAGTACGAGCCGAGCGGGCGAGCCGACAAGCCGTTCGGCTCAATTGCCACCTCTAAGTAATTGTTTGATAACAACATTACTCTAGCATACTTTTAAATGCTCGCGTCAAAATTCCCTAGAAATGGGCCTAAACTAACAACAACAAAATAGAAAAAGTTGTTTTCAAACTAAAGTGTTTGTTTGATAGTAAGACTTGCTGTTTTAATTAGCCACATTAATAACTGGTGGATGTTGAAGATCTCCGATATGCTTCACCACCTAAGCTACCACGTGGCTCAACCAATCCATCGAAGTCCTTTCCGTCAAAGTCACGTGGCATTTCACGTGGAGTGCGTAGGACTTATCACAGCCCACTAAATTTGAAGCACTGAAGCAATTTTCATGGCATTGATATGCTGAAACCTCTTTGTCGAAGTGGCAAGGCTCAACGAAGAAGGATTTGAAGCTCAATTAAGGGCGGTGACAATCTACATTTAAATATCTTGAATTTATGAAATCCTTTTAGAATTGATTGATTGGACTTCTATAATGAGTAAAAGAGTTAATTTTGTCATCATATGTTGATGACTATCTCCTTTTTGTGAGATTTAATGTGTCACAGTCTACTCGAATAAAATTGATATCTAGGATGACACGTTTCGGTAAAGGAGATGAGACCACATATCCCCCATCCAATGATTACTATTTCACATGTATATAACACTATAAATATCTCCATCTTGTATTATTTTGGGGGATAATGCAAAAAATACTAAGATATCATCTACAAGTTATTCCCTCTCCTGTTTGATATTTGGGTTTTAATGTTTGATGTGTGATCTTTTTAGTCTATTATTCCGTCGATCGTTCATTGTCGTGCAACTTCGCTTATGTGTGTGTTATAAAGCTTATTTCACGTTTAAATTCGAAATATTATTAATCGGTAATCTATCTACAAGTGTTGAAATTAGCTTATTAGGAGGCGAGTGGGCCCGACACCTGTTGTACACGTCTACGGTGCGAAAAATGGGGTTAACAATCTCAATTCAAATTTCTTAAAAATGATATTTCTAATAACAACGAACAATATTATCTGTCATTAATGATAATCACCACTAGTCTCGTTCAGTAAATTAATACATCCAATCAATGGAGGGTTGCTGGCAAAGCTTTTGGAAAAAATTTAGCGGATTTTGAAAAAATTATTGAAATGTGTGATTGAAAAGTTAATAAAAGTTGTGGATCTATTGAAATATGTAATGAAAATTAATTTTCAATACCGACCTCTACTTTTTTAAGCTTTCCCACACAATTATTGATATTAAAGTAATCAACAATTAATTTTTCATATTTTATTGAAAAATTTGTGATTGAAAAAAAAATAAATATATATATATATATTTTTTAAAAGTAATTGGATCAGACAGACAGACAAATCAAAACAGTTCGCGCATCAGATTCCACTAAATTGCACGGTTTATCATTTAAAATAGTAAAATTGATATTTTTTCCCCCAAATAGAAATAGACCAATGAAAAAAACAGTACAAATACAAACTAATAAAATTATCAGCATTTGATGTACATTGTATTGGTTAAAAACCACTCATTGTAATTCAACTGTTTTTTATTTTAGTAATCTGACTTTCTTTATTCCAAACTCATCACCAAAGTTTCAATTTTATTTCAAGTTAGTAACTATGTCAAAAAATTTGACATCTTTTCATACGGAACATAGAAAATTTCATATACACTCCTCTCGATGTTAGTTTGTGATGATGGCCAAATTGGAAAAAACAAAAAAAAAAGGATTTTTAAGGTTATGTATTTTTATAAGTTGGAAGACTTGATTTTTGCATAACTATATAACTTATGAGGTCTATTAATGCATATAATATCCACAAAATAAAAATAATTTACCATGAAAAAAATGACATTTTTCATGATGTAATCGTCATTCTTGATCAACCCGAAACGAAGGTACTATTTGGTTTGACTAAAAATCTAATTTTTAATATATTTTAATAAAAATTGATGAAATATGTGGTTGAAAAATAAGTCTCCATTTGACAGCCTTTTTTGGGAAGAACAAATATTTGGATAGTAAAATTTTGGAGAAAAAGAGAAAATATTAAAAAATTGGGGCCAAAAAGCAGCAAAAAGAAACTTCAGAGATTGGTTTAGAACTAAAAAAGTTATGCGACTGAAACGCAACCTTTTTCAAAGTCAAGTGATCTCTGCTAAATTTCTAATCAAGCCCAAAAAATTGATTTTGCAGCCATCTTTTCTCAGTTTGGTCCCTCAATCGTTTCTCTCTCACGTGTTCACTGAAACATCTAGTACCCTAACCACCTCACACCCACTCACACACTCACACACACACACACATGTATATATGCTCACAAGCCATTTCTTACTCCTCCAGGATTCAGATCTTTCTGTATCAAATACGGATTGTAGTTTGATTTTGTACTGATTTCATAAGATATTTATTGATCGAAATGGCTTCACCTAGAAATCCAAATCCAAACCAGCCAGGTGGAGGTCCATTTGATATGAACAAATTATTCAGAACTTCCACTCCTCCACCCATTCCCACTGCAAACCTCAATCTGCAAAACCCTAATAGTAATACCAGTAACCCTAATTTTGTTACATCCCCCTTTACGGCCCCTTCAGCCTCTTATCCTCCGCCAGTGGGCGGTGGTGTGCCCTACTCATATTCGCCTCAAAGCGCGGCCTTCCACCATCCCGTGTACAACAATCCACCCAATTATTCACCGACGAATCAGGATTTTGCTAATATGCACTCTCAGAGGTCATTGTCTTATCCCATACCCAGTCTCCAACCCCATACCCCCACTGGCCCCGTTCTTCACAATTTTCAAAATCCACCAAGTTCCCAGAACACTAGCAACCCCAACCCAGGGGCCCGGCTTATGGCCTTGTTGAGCGCTCCGCCTTCCACTCTGGAAATACCGCAGCCACCCGCTATGCCAAATCCCCAACTCCACCCAACATCTTCGGCCGACTCTGATTTCTCAGCGCACCAGAATGTAGTCGTGCTGCCTTCCAGGCCAAACTTTGGAATTTGGCATCCGGGCCCTGTGCTAAGAATGCCCAGTAGTAAGCTCCCAAGGGGGCGGCATTTGATGGGGGATAATTTGGTTTATGACATAGATGTTAGGTTCCCCGGGGAGGTGCAGCCTCAGCTGGAGGTTACTCCCATCACTAAATACGGGTCTGATCCGGGACTCTTCCTGGGCAGGCAAATTGCTGTTAATAAGACGTATATATGCTATGGGCTCAAGTTGGGCGCCATTCGGATTCTTAATATTAACACTGCTTTGAGATCATTGCTTAAGGGTCTGGCTCAGGTTGGTTTTATTTGGGGATCTTATTTTGCTGAAATTATAATCGTGTGTGTATTGAAATCTCTTTTGATTTGATTTACTGAGCTCTGGATGTGGATTATAATGCTCAGTATATTGATCAAACGATTCTAGACTTCAATAGTTTTTGAATGAGACATCATGTTATTGAAGGCTTTCTAGTTTCTACATAATGATGCTACTCTTCCAACACAACTGCGTTCAACATTTTCTTATTTATTTTTTTGTTTCATTGGGGTAAAAAATGTAATCTATTTCCAATTTCTGGATACAATGCGGATGGCTAGGTCACACAATCGATAACAAGTGACAATCCTATGCACATGAAATTTATCAATTTGCCAAAAGTTTCACTAGAATTATCAAATTTTTTGTAATTTTTTAAAATTTACTCCCGTTTGTCATTTGCTTTTGACAGTGCATACTGCGTATAAAATTTGATCTACGATGATTCTTTTGTTATGCTACTGCTACTATGGTACTTGGTATAGAGTTCGCATTCGAGGATGTTAATTGTGAGCTGTAAGCATAAATGTGTGGGTGTGTGCAACTCACTAGGATATGCCTGTATTCTGAGTTTAGTATACTCTTTGTGGGATGTGATATCCTGCATTAAATTTGATTGTATTTTTAGTGATAAGTGCTTAAATAATGCGTTCTGTTTCAGAGGGTCACTGACATGGCTTTCTTTGCTGAGGATGTTCATCTTTTAGCTAGGTAGTCTTCTTGTCAATTGTTTTATTAAATACATCTTCTGGCTCGTCTTTGATGATGCTAATGTGCTTATGTGCAGTGCAAGTATGGATGGTCGGGTTTATGTATGGAAGATTATTGAAGATCCGGATGAAGAAGACAAACCTCAAATAACTGGAAGGATTGTTATTGCTCTTCAAATTACTGGAGCAGGGGAATCTGTTTATCCAAGAGTTTGTTGGCACTGCCATAAACAGGTATACTATATTCTGACACTCACCTTTTCAGTATTTCGGTGTTACTATTTTTTTCGTTGCTAGGCGATCATCGTGTTAACATACATTACTGAATAATTTTGTTCGTTCCCTCTGACCAGGAAGTTCTTGTAGTGGGAATTGGAAAGCACGTGTTGAAGATTGATACTACAAAAGTTGGAAAAGGTCAAGTGTTCTCAGTGGAAGAACCTCTCAAATGTCCTGTTGAGAAGTTAATTAATGGGGTCCAACTCGTTGGTAGCCATGATGGAGAAGTGACGGACCTGTCGATGTGCCAGTGGATGACCACCCGTTTGGTATCTGCGTCCGTGGATGGCACGGTTCGTTATAAAGTTGCTTCTTTATGGTCTCTGAAACTAGTTTTATTTCAAGTTCTTTTTGAATAGCCGCTGAGAGGGAGCAAATCTTTAATAATCCAGACTTAGTTCTACTTTTTATGCTATTGCATTTTCTCATTTTGCACAATGTTAAGCCATACTTAGTTCTACTTTTTATCATTCCATGTGTTGTGTTGGTCTTTTAATGTCAATTTTGTCTCGAGTATGTGGGTAAAACGTGAATACGGTGATATAATGAAGAAGCTACTACTTGAGATGTAGGCTATTGTTTGGATGTTTTGACTTAACTTCATTAGTTTTCTTAATGTTTCCCATTCAACTTTTTCGTTGTCTTGACCAATGTTGCGTTATTAGAACAATATTTTCTCATTTGCATTTGATCCAGAAATTTAAGGTTCTAAATGAATACGCATTACTGACAACTTACTTTTTTTGTTGACACCTTGATTTATAATCAGTAGTTGAATTAGGAAAACACTCACCTCTGTTTGTGTTGTTTGTGAAACATATCTGCCATTTGAGATTTTTCTAATTTGGAAATACTGGATAACAAACTACTGAATTTATTCTTAATTATTTGGTAATTCTGGAAGCTTACTTGGATAATTTGGCCATCTAATTTTAAAGCATCTTATATATTTCTTTTTGTAATTGCAGATTAAGATTTGGGAAGATCGTAAGTCAACCCCAATTGCAGCACTCCGGCCACATGACGGCCAACCAGTTAATTCTGTTACGTTCTTGGCTGCTCCTCACCGCCCAGACCATATCATTCTTATCACTGGGGTACTTACCATCAAATCTTCCTTCTTTCATTGCTTTCCACAAATATTTTGAACTTAATATGTTTGAATCCTCATTGTTTTCATTAGAGGACTTTTTAAGTTCTAGTTGTCCTTTTGCATGAAAAAAATTTGTTTTCATTTTTTTACACACGCTTTTGCTTCTAAGATATCTTCACTGTATTTAAGTTTTAAAGGATGAATTCAGGGTCCATTTAATCGGGAAGTGAAGATATGGGCATCTGCAAGTGAAGAAGGTTGGTTACTTCCTAGTGATGCTGAATCATGGCACTGCACCCAGATATTGGAATTGAAGAGTTCAGCAGAAGCTCGAGTAGAAGACGCTTTCTTCAATCAAGTTTTAGCCTTGCCACATGCTGGTCTTCTTCTACTGGCAAATGCCCAAAGAAATGCTTTATATGCTGTGCACTTAGAATATGGTCCTAACCCAGCAGCATCCCGCCTGGATTACATTGCAGAATTTACCGTCACTATGCCAATTCTGAGTTTTACAGGGATGACTGAATTAATGCCTCATGGTGAACAGATTGTTCAGGTGTATTGTGTCCAGACACAGGCTATTCAGCAGTATGCATTGGAATCTTTGCAGTGCTTTCCACCCGCAACGGAAAATGTAGGTTTTGAGAAGTCAGACTCCGGCATCTCATACGATGCTGCCAGTATTGAAGGGCTTGCCAATGTGGAGTCTTTTGGTAGTAAACTGACCGTAATTCCTACTGAGGCATCTAAATTTCAGGAATTCGCCACCTCAAGCATGGAAGCCAAACTGGTTCCTTCATCTGCAGTAACTGATGATAAAGCTAGTGCTTCCGTGGCATCACCTCCGATTCCTCTGAGCCCCAGGTTATCTAGAGAACTTTCTGGTTTTAGGAGTCAGTCAGGCAGCTTTGAACCAGATGTTCTGGTCAAAGACCGTGGTACTGATTCGAAAATTGTTGATTATTCTGTTGACAGACAAATGGAGGCGATTCATGCAAACTTGTCTGATGCTTCTTCACTGGATGATGATTCAAGGAAGGACAAAAATAAACTTTCTCAAGATGATTTTTCTATGACCATTAATCACCCTATTAAGTTTAAGCACCCTACTCATCTGGTAACTCCATCTGAAATATTGATGGCCAATTCTTCATCTGAAGCAAACCATGCTAAAGAGCCCAAAAATGAGAATGAACTAAACATTCAGGATGTGGTGATTAGTAACGATACAAGAAATGTTGAGGTGGGGGTCAAGGTTGTGGGTGAAACAAGATTAAGTCACAATAACGATGTGGTCAGTCAAGATGAACTTCACAATTTTGTGTCTGAAAACAAGAAGTACTTTTTCTCTCAAGCTTCTGGCCTAGGGATGGAGATGGCTCGAGATTCTCGAGCCTTACTACCTGAAACTTATAATGTGGAGGAAGCTGGGCAGTTTGATGGTTCCAGTGGAAATGAGGTAGTGGTCCAATCTTCAATCACTGAAGAAATTCATAATTCTGCAAAGGAAGTCTATAGAAAGGCTATTGATTCATCAGCACCGACACCAGTTCAACAACCACTGCCACCAAATTCAATAGGGAAAAAGCAAAATGGTAAAAGTGGTCAAGGAGGTTCATCTTCACCATCACCTAGCGCTTTCAATTTAACAGATTCTTCTAATGAACAAGGCGTCAACACAAGTAACCATTCCATGGAAACATTAATTTCACAAATCCTGTCTATGCAAGAGATGCTTAATCGGGTAATTGCTCAGCCCCCTCCCCCCCAAGATTATTATGTTATTGCCAATAACATATTGAAATCGTAAAGCTTGATGCTAGGTGTAGATATCGTACTTCATGTTAGGCATTCCAAATATGTTATATTCACTTGTGTTTAGGTAACTGGGTAACTTTTTGCTTGTCAAATCAATTTTTTGCTCTTGCATACCAGTACCTTTTCATATTATTCTGTTGATCCAAGATAGGTCAATGACTACTGGCATCCAAGAGTGTATTATATCATCTGCAGGCATATTGACTTGCACATCCCTCACCACAAGTTTTTCCCTGCAGGTTGTAGCCATGCAAAAAGATATGCAGAAGCAGGTGGCCACGATGGTTGTTGTCCCTGTAACCAAAGAAGGCAGAAGAATTGAAGCAGCCTTGGGACGGATTATGGAGAAAGCTGTCAAGGCTAATGCGGATGCTTTATGGGCTCATTTTCAGGAGGAGAATGCAAAACTGGAAAAGGCATCGTGGGAGCATACCCAGCAACTATCTAATATGATCAGCAATTGCTTAAACAAGGACTTGCCTGCTATTTTGGAGAAAGCTGTTAAGAAAGAATTAAATGCAGTCGGACAAGCTGTAGCACGCACAATTACTCCCTCTATTGAGAAAACAGTATCCGCCTCAATTTTGGAGACCTTCCAGGTTAACATTTGGATTTTCCTGTCCTTTTAAAATGTATCCAATATCTGGATCTCATCTGATTTTTTGTGATCAGAAAGGAGTAGGTGATAAAGCCGTAAATCAGCTGGAGAAATCAGTCAATTCTAAACTTGAAGCTACTGTTGCTAGGCATATTCAAGCACAATTTCAAACTTCTGGCAAGCAAACTCTTCAGGTAAGAATGACAGAAAGACAGTCAAATCAGCTCTTCATGTAATTGTAGAAAGACTTCAAATCACTATCTGCCAGCATGGAACTTGTCCTCTGGACTTGGAATTGCTTGCTGTGTTTCCAGTTTATCTATTTATTGACTTTTTTTCCCGAACCCCGTGCGACTTTGGGGCATGATGCTTTGTATATTTTAACTCCCATCTTTGAATTAAAAGGAATAAATTTTCCAGCTCTGTATCATCCCTGGACTCTGGGCAGAAGAGGTTCATGTAACCTTCTCTTAATAATTTTAATTTCTTAAATTCTGCTTATAACTATTGGTGAAATCCTGGAATTGTTGCCTTGTCTTGATTCCTTACCATTTCAATCATGATGATCCTATCTTATTTTGTGGTCTACCAATTTTAACCCAAGAACTTGTCAACTCTATTCTCTACTCTCTTCCCGTCATCTCCCTCACCATCTATAAACACAAAGGGTAATTGAACATGAATATATATAAGCCTATGTTTGGCTCATGTTTATAAATTGTTTATAAAATCTCAAGCAACATTTTATCCACATATTTCAAGGAACCCGCATGTAATACCCACTTATCCACCACACATTTTTATCTAACATAATTAAACCTCTTTTAAATACTTCCCAAACATGCTCTTAGTTTGTCTTGCCAATTTAAGAATTTTCGCTCTTAACTCTTTTAATTTGTTATGCAGGAAACTCTGAAGTCCAGTTTGGAAGCTTCCATGATCCCTGCCTTTGAGATCTCATGCAGGGCCATGTTCGAGCAATTGGGTGCCACATTTCAGAAAGGGATGGTCGAACATACAGCTGCAGCTCAGCAACAAATTGAGTCGTCATATTCACCAATGGCACTTGCTCTGAGGGTACAAAAGTTTATATATTAAGAGTCTGATTCTTGTTGTCCGTCTTATTAATTTTAGACTCATCACCTACTTACACAATCGATAATGGTTGAACATGTACCTATTTTTTGTCACGTCAGTTTTCCCAATTTCCGCTGCTTCATACTTTACTACCTTTACATTCCACTAATATGAGCTAAACCTTTTAGGATGCTATGAATTCAGCATCTTCGATGACTCAAACCCTGAGCACCGAGTTGCTTGATGGTCAAAGAAAGTTGATAGCTCTTGCTGTTTCCGGAGCAAATTCAAAAGCAACAAATCCATTGATTAGCCAACTGAGTAATGGTCCTTTGGGGGGTCTGCATGAGAAGGTTTGCTCAGTTCTTGTTTACTCATTAGGCATTTTTATAAAAACCAATTTAGCTGGAAGAATGATTTTCTTTGCAGCTTTTAGAACTGTCTTTTTAAGCACTTTGAATCAATTTTACTGTTGTAATAGCTTGAGGTACCTCCTGATCCAACGAAAGAGTTGTCAAGATTGGTAGCTGAGCACAAGTATGAGGAGGCTTTCACTGCAGCCTTGCAAAGAAGCGATGTTTCTATTGTATCGTGGTTGTGTTCTCAGGTATGCTACATGTTTTAAATTACACACCTCGGATATGCTTTTATGCATTGTAGTTTGCATTCCGGTGATAATAATTTGAGTTCGTGAGGGTCAGGCAAACTGAACCTTTTCTTTTCCAGGCCCCTGTTTGACAACCATTATTTTCAAAAAAAAATTTCTACATACCCATTTTCAACAACATATCCATACAATAAAATATTGTGGACGTAAACCCAAAAATTTTCCCTACTTTTTAACCACACATTCTCCTAAAAATCACTATTCAAAACTCTATTGTCCCCAAATAATGATTGTCAAACAGTGGCTATATTTTAAGAAAATGAAATGTCTGCTGTAGGTTATTTTATACCCAATGGGCATGTGGCTGAAGCTTGATACCATGAAGGATTTTGGTTATATGAACTTCATTTGAATTTTGACACTAGTAGAGTGTAGTTCCGTCAGTTCCCTTCCTATTTGCTTTTTTGGAAGAAAAAATAGAATCAATTTCCTTTCGGCACACAATATTCATAGTACAATCAACTATTGTTATGATTCTTTAAGGTGGAGTCAATAATTTGTGTCCATAGGTGGTTTCCAAACTTGGTAGTGTACTATAATTATAATAAATAGATTGTACCTGAAGCGCTGGTCCTAAAGAAGGCGTTGACACATTTCTTTCCTCTTCTTTGGAACACTTGCCTTTCATATGCTATTTGCTTGTTCATTGTTGCCTCAAATGTGTCTGTGGTCAACCACAGAATGTGATGCGTGATTCTTGAGTTGACATATTTCGGGGCGTGTTTTGCCTTGTACCAGGTTGATTTACAGGGAATTTTATCAATGAATCCCCTTCCTTTGAGTCAAGGTGTACTCATCTCTCTTTTGCAGCAGTTGGCTTATGATATTAGCAAAGAAACACATAAGAAACTACCTTGGATGCGCGAGGTACTGTTGGCCATAAATCCAACTGACCCGATGATTGTGGTGCATGCACAACCTATCTTTGAGCAAGTTTATCAAATATTGAATCATCATCGGAACCTCCCGTCCACTACAGGTCCTGAACTTTTGAACATCCGTCTGATCATGCATGTCGTCAACTCCATGCTTATGACCCCTAAATGATACCATTTTATACTTTATTTTTGTTATGTTGACACTGGAAGGTTTGTACAAAAATTCTAGGGATATTCATCGGAAGGGTACCACACGCTTACTGTGGAGCTTACGCTTCCTTTCTTTCCCGAAGTGTTTTGATATATGTAGAATTTGCAGTCGATATTTAGGCATTTCATTGGGGGATGTGTTTGGACAGTTACTGTTTATATCAATTTTGTTTGTATACTTTTCTATAATTCAATTCCAGAAAATTTCTGTTATGTCGAATGTATTTTTTGCTGTCGTTTATTTTCTTTCCCCTCCACATTTCTGCCGTCAGTCGAATTTTCTGTTGCCAAATTGGTTTACCAGTGCACGTTCGCCACACTCCACTGGATATTACAGGTGCACAAGCTTTTATTTATTTATTTATTTTTACTACCATTTAATGAAATTTCAACGGTTCTGATTTAAAGTAGCTTTTACGTAAAAATGACAATTAATAAAAAATAATGATAAATTAGAAAAAATAATGCTTGATTTTCCAATCTCAGTTCAAGCTTTGTGTGCAATCTGATGGAAGAAATATTATGCAGTCACAGTCTCGGTCTCGGTCTTTAGAGGGCAAAGAAATTTATTTGCATTTTGAGTTGCGTAAATTGACTGTACCCTCAATATTCTACACACATATTTCTGGAACCTATTTTCTACCAAATACGTCCTTTTCATATAAAAATAAATAATCAACCGAAAATTCAAGATTGTGATTATTGGTCATTTAGCAGTCATATTCAATCACTTGGAAGATTTTACACATGTTGGAATTTCGAGGATCGTGATATAAAATACTCATTTATAATCAAAAACAAAGACAAAAAAAAGGAAAATTGAAGCAGCCTTCTGAATTGATTCAAAACTTTGAATTACTCGCTCCCTTCCATATATGCAGGTTGATTTTGTTTTTCATGGGGATTAAAAAATGTCATTTAATATTATTGAAAAAATAATTTTAACCAAAAACTTTCATAATTTACCTTTTATTTAATTATCAAAAACTAATACTCCATCCGTCCCAATTATATAGGGTTTGTTTCGTTTTTCACACGGATTAAGAAAGTTTCTTTAATGTCATTGAAAAATTAATTTTTGCCAAGATCTTTCCTAATTTATCCATATTTAATTTTCAGTATGTAAAACTAAATTATTGTTGGAATTAATAAAGAATTTGANAAATATGTATGCAAACATGTAGATGAATGAACTCATTAGTAAAAAGTAATCATTATTCAACAATAGAAAATCATACATATGGAAGGTAGTGGAAATTAATAATTAATACTCTCTCCGTCTCAATTATACAGGCTTGTTTCGTTTATCACACGGATTAAGAAAATTTTTTCAATGTCATTGAAAAATTAATTTTTACCAAGATTTTTTCTAATTAATCCATATTTAATTTTCAGTATGTAAAACTAAATTATTGTTGGAATTAATAAAGAATTTGAAGAAGAAGAAATGAGAGTTGTTCCATGTTTTCAAGAAGTGTGAAATGTGTGTATTTGGATGATTTCAAGAAGTTGGCGGAAAAAATTTAATAATAATATATTGATAAATGAACACAAAAAAATATTTTGCATTAGGAAACAAACCTATATATTTGGGATAAGAGAAAAGGGAAACTCAGCCTATATAATTGGGACAGATGTAGTAGTAAAGAAATTGAATGATTTAATTTTCAATTCTCACATTAATTATAACTAGTCAAATTAAATAAGAGTATATCAGTAAAAAAACAAAACAAAATATTATCAACAAATAAATATGACTATATAATTGGAACAATAAAATAAGGAAAAACAACATATATAAATGAGACTAAAGAGTATTATATAAAATTTGAGATTTTTTTTTTTTATTGTTCAAAATTAAATTAAATATAAAATATATTTTTAACCATTTAAAATTTCATATGAGATAGTTTGACAAGGTATTAGAGTTGTGACATTCTCGATTAATAAAATGTCGATCCTTCCGTTAAAAGATACTTAAAAATAACGAGAACGCTTCACTTATTCCTTATATATTTTAAGACGAAAAGCAATTTACTCTTAATAGAATCAATAGATCTCCACAAGATATTAGCTCGTTTAAGAAGACGGACATATGAGATGGTTGTAAGAATGACAAATTAAAACATAGCGATTCTATAATCAAGTTAAATAATCGAGTTGGTCGAGCACGTAACCCGGCCAACTTGACCAAATATTGAGTTGATCGAGTTTTATTAACTTAACCAATTTGATTCGCATGAAGCTTGTCAATTGAATGGGCCTTTACTCGAATGAGTGAAATCTAAGCAAATCAAAAGAATCTCATCCAATGAAGCTTTCCCTCGATAATTTACTAATTTCCACTTGCACAAAAGGAAGATAACCGGAGAGTAGAATTTTCACGGGTTTTCACAACCAATTGTCACGTCATTGTCATCACCAGCATTGATCCGTTTCCCACCTCCGGGTCTGGTAATACCGTACCCGTTCCTGACTCCGGACCCCGGAGCCACTCCAAGAAGGCCTCCGCCGTTGCGATCCGACACACAACTCCGAATCATACGCAGCCCTAGCTTCGGGATCCGACAGAGTGGAGTATGCTTTGTGAATCTCGATGAAATCCATGCCGTCGTCGTCTCCCGTTGACGTCGATGATGATTTAGTCAAATGCGAGGCAACATCCGGGTGGAACGACTTGGCAAGCGTCCGGTACGCCACTTTGATCTCCAATTGGGTAGCTTTCTGATTGACTCTGAGAACCTCGTATAGACTCCTCCTCCGCTGAATAAGTGCCGCCGACGGAGCCTCCGCTACGGCCGAGCGAATAAACATATTGCGGTGGCCGAGAGTTACTGTTCCCAGCATTGAAGAGAGATTTTGTTAGTGCAATGGATTTTTTAATTTACAGAGGGGGAGGGGGTATATATAAAGGCTAGAGGTGGGGAATCGTGAAGAGAGAAACTGGGCCCACAGGGGCGTGGATTACTGTGTGCTGACATGGCACATTGTATTGCTTCTAGAAGATTAGTGGTTTAGTGGATCAGTGAGCTCTACTTTGGATGGTCGATCGCCCTTTTTACTTGCCTTTTGCTCCAACCATTGCCACCAAATTAAAATATTTTGAGTACTTATTTTTAGTTAGAATGTATTTTCATACTTTAGATCACACATTGGCTTAGTATTTTACAGGACACAGAGAGATTGGGTTAGGACGGGAATCGAACCAAGAATTTTAATAAAAATCAACAGAGTGATTGTATGATTGATTGATGACTTCATCGTTGATGTATGAACTTGTCTAAGATTGATATTCAGAACTTTTCTTGACTTTTTAAAAAAATCACAAAATTTCTTTTAAGAAAATTTCTGCCAAACATGGCTTTGGAACCGATTAAAACTCAGATTTTAATCTGAGTCAAAGTCAACGATCAATTTTAACCATATTTCATGGATCCCCCAACTTTTCAACTACACGTTTTATCAAAATCAACTAAAAATTTGATTTTAATCCACCAAACTAGGGCTAAATATCTTGAAATTGTAGAAGTCAATTTATTTAAAAGGCTATTCCTACAATGGTATACCATCACAGTGGATAATCAATAATTGATTCAAGATGATGACCATCTATCTATGTCTCGACCAAAATCTTGATTCGTGATTGAATGATGATCATCTATCAGTGCCCAGGGCCGGCCCTTAAATTCTGGATGTCATGTGCGACATTTTAAAATGGTGTCTCTTGCATGAAATGAAATAAAATATATTTCAATAATATTATATTATCGCAAAATTATGATATTTAAATATTGTTTATAATAAGAAAAATAAAAATAAAGTTCAAAAACACCTTCCAAATTTCATCAAAATTC
>CAIGRH010006333.1:0-20673 GCA_903798295.1 Fraxinus nigra | reverse complement strand
TAAAATTAATCAATCCATATTCTCAAATTTCTTGCTACAATCAAACCATAGGTAATGAATTTAGCTCATGATGTCATATATGAAAATAATAAAATTTACATAAAAAGACATAGGGAAGATTTTAGGTTTTTAGTGTTGGTAATTCTGTAGACAAAATGACTAATTTGTAACGTGTTGAAAAAACCAAAGACCTAGGGTGCAATTTGTATAAATCGGGTTATGAGGTCTAGGGTTCGGGCATGAAAAGAGGAGAAACGCAGCGCCGCATTTTCGCTAGCCTATCACCTGGACACTGCTCGAGCGACAAAAACAAAACCCCCGTTGCTCGTCTATCACTGAGGTTTCGCTCGAGTGACATGTTTATACAAGAAACCCTAATTTTCGTTTTTAAACAGATTTTTTCCGGCCCACCAATTACTATCTCCTATAAATATCTAAGCCATTAAACTAAATTTTAAAGTAGTTTTCATTATTTTCATTGCCTCATCATATTCTCTAAAGATCCAAGAACATATTTTTTCATTGTGATTCATTATTTATCTTTGAGATCATATAACCACATGTTTGTGAAACATCAAATTGAAGATTCTGAAATACCTACTTCCTAAACATCTTAGGAAGGAACTTTCTCAGTTGGACTTCAGAAATTTCTGGAGGTTGAAAGATATTGGACTACAAGCACGGGAAAAGCACAAGAATTGGAGAATCTTGGAAATTCACTTGGAAGAGATAATTGAAGAAGATCAGGAAGTTGAAAGGAAACAATGGATCTTGGAAGCTACATGAAGTAGATCGGGAAGTCTAGCGGTTTGGCTAAATAGTTTCTATGGTAGCAGATCGTGAGTCTGGAAGAAACAACAGATCTTGAAAATTACAGGAATTACATCAACATGAACTAAAGGAATTTGCTAGGCTGAAAACAGACTGTAATCCATATTGTCTATAGTGGAAATAACTGGTTTGGTCCCGAAGTTTTNTGAAAACAGACTGTAATCCATATTGTCTATAGTGGAAATAACTGGTTTGGTCCCGAAGTTTTTATGCAGTTGGGTTTCTCCGTCAACAATTATTGATATTCTTTATTGCTTTCCAAATTATAAACTGTGGTATTCAAATAAAAGAAAATTGAACGTATATGCTTAATTATTTAGAAACCATTAAAAAGTGATTTGTTGCTTTTAATAGAATAATTCCGCACGTAAGGGTCAAAATTAAAAACGGATAATTATAATCATTCAGTAACTTAGTAGCTGTTAATTTGGTAATTCGTAATTTATAAGAGATTAGATAAACTAGGATGTAGATCTTCAATTTATTCTCTTATTTTTATTTTTATTTTTTTTGTTCTTGAATCTCTTGATGTTTTTCCTTCTGGTTTGGTCCCGAAGTTTTTATCCAGTTGGGTTTCTCCGTCAACAATTATTGATATTCTTTATTGCTTTCCATATTATAAACTGTGGTATTCAAATAAAAGAAAATTGAACGTATATGCTTAATTATTTAGAAACTATTAAAAAGTGATTTGTTGCTTTTAATAGAATAATTCCGCACGTAAGGGTCAAAATTAAAAACGGATAATTATAATCATTCAGTAACTTAGTAGCTGTTAATTTGGTAATTAGTAATTTATAAGAGATTAGATAAACTAGGATGTAGATCTTCAATTTATTCTCTTATTTTTATTTTTATTTTTTTTGTTCTTGAATCTCTTGATGTTTTTCCTNTGGTCACGTCTAAACTCCTCTCTCTCGAGTGTTGGAATTGACTAGAATCAAATCATTCAATTAGTGGCCAATTAATTGAAAGCATCAAAATCATAACACAAATAAACACACGCGGAAAATCTAATAGAAATAACTAAAATCAATCAATTCATATTCTCAAGTTTTTTGCTACAATCAAACCCTAGGTAATGAATTTAGCTCATGATATAATCTATGAAAATACTAAATTTCATATAAAAAGACAAGGAAGATAATAGAAAATTAGGATGTAGATCTTCAATTTTTTCTCATGTTCTTGAATCTCTTGATGTTTTTCCTCCTTGCCTCCTTGAATAATTGTGTTGAATTCACCCTTACCTCTTAAACCGTTCTCCCCCTAGAATTATGTCTTAAGGGTTGTATTTATAGAACTTTAAAGTTTTGGAAGGGCCGGAGTCTTGTTGAGCTAAAAAAAGAGTACAAAAAAAAATCAAAACCTTTTTGCTCGCCCAGCAAGGCCTCGGCGCCACAATTGTGGTGCTATGGCGCCCAATTTTGAATGAAAATCTAGCACTGCGTATTTTTCAGTATTTTTATCTCAATTTTTTCTCTCGAAGTTCGATTGAGGCAATTCAAATGCGTTGGAAAGATAACGCAAATGGATACAACTTTACTATAGAAATCATTTTCCAATCCGAACGTTTGCTACGCCAAAAATGAGTCTCAATATGAGACTGAAAACCTAGAACATAACATTTCGGTTAGAAATTGATTTGAGATCATAATTTGCCTATATTTTATCCATTTGATTTTTTTTCTTCATCCAATTGACTCCTACCACTCTTGAACCTTCATTGCGAGGTCCAAGACAACTTTTGAGTATTTGCAATTTAGTCTCCGAACTTTGGTTCTCTTACAATTTAGTCATTTTCTCCAATTTTGTCAATTTTTGCTTATTTCCTTCAATTTAATCAACTTATATCACAACTTCAAAACACACATTAAAACGCTTTAAAACTCATAAAAATTAGTTAAATATCAAGTTTAGATGATGTTTAAAGTATGAGTAAAAAACACTCGTCAATAACACAAGATTCGATGCGGAGAAAACTCTTAACTGGATAAAAACTCCGGGACCAAACCAATAGTTTCCACTATAGAGAATAAGAACTTACAGTTGGATCCTGCCTAGAAAACATACTAGAGTCGCTGATCTAATTCCTACAATCTCTAAGACCCGCTGGAATGTACTTCACTCAAACCTTCTCTTAATCTTCTAGAATCGTCTCTCTCGAGTAGAACACCAAAAATGCCTCATTCTTGTACTCTTCCCGTGCTTTTCAGCAATCACTGAAAGCTATTAAGAAAGTACATTCCTAATGATATCTAGGAAGTGGGATATTTTGATTGTATGATTTTGATGTTTTTCCAAAACTTGTGATCTCAAGAATCAAAAGGTAAAACTAAATATTTGGATATGTTCTTGGATCTTGAAAGAATGATATAAGAATGTAAAGCAATGGTCAACCACCACCAAAATCGTATTGGGTATTAGGTATTTATAATAAGAGGTGTTTAGGTAGTATAAGATAGATAAAACTCTTGAAACACGCAAATTGGGGTTTCTCAGACAACAATGTCGCTCGAGCGCTAGGCGAACGAGAGGTGCATCGCTCGAGCGAGAACCAAGCGACAGACGGGCGACAATGATACTGCTTTGATCACTCTAGCATTAGCTAGGCGACATGCTAACGTAAATATGACGACTCTTTCTTCTTGTTCCATACTCAAATTCAAAAACTCGTAATTCATCTATACAACCCTACAAAAAGACTCACTGGCTTTTACCACTCATTTGTAACAATCTTATTCTTTTACAATAATCATTTTGCCTAAAGAATTACCAACATAACTAAAAACCTAACAGCAGGCTTTTACGCTTGCGACCTATATCTATATAAATTGCAATACATTCAATAAAACAAAGTCACTATAAATCACATACCTATGTTAAATGAGCGGATCAAAATTCCTTATTAGAAATTGTGACTTCTGATTACCGAAATTACTCTATCCACAGTTTTATATGTGACCACATTTATCTCTTCGCGTTGTTGATGATGAGCAATTTATGACATCAATAATCCTCTGCATTTTTGTGACCCAGATCATGAAATTTCTCTTTTCCTAATTTATGATGATTTTCGATATGTGACATCATACATCCTCCATCTTTGATTGAGCCGATTTTCAACGATGGGTATAGGCAATTTCTTCTGTGAGATGTGGTGTGATTTTTGTAAGTGTATTTCTATTTTGTGAAGCTTTCAAAAGAGTTTAATTTGGATGGAATTACTGCTTCCTAATTTTAGAGAGTAAATCATTTTAAATCTCATCTATTTTATATATATATATATATATATATATATGGAATGATCTAATGAATACCGGCTCTCATCTTATATTAAGCACTGGTGATGAGATTTTAAACTCACTTTGAATGTTGAGACCCACCATAAGTTTATCCACCAATAAATTGAGCCTTCAGCCTCGAAATGACTTAAATTAAAGGTCACGATTATTTGTCAAATAAGTGTTAAATTTGTGAGGAGGAATGATCCCCCGTTACATCTTTATCACTTGATTCGTAATTAATATTTTCAGATTTGCATTCATAATAAATTAATAATTTTCTTTATTGAGTACTATTGGTTTCAATAGAATAAGCTCTTGTTTGAGTTTCATTTTTTTCATCAAAATATACTTTTTAATAGTGATTTGATCTTAAACTACACATTCTTTAATAAAATAATATTAAATGTAAACTCAAAACTTTTCCTTATTTTTTAATCGCACATTCTCCATCAAAGAACCTTATAAAACCAACTTATGATCCGTTTGACATGACTTTTACTTTTGTTTTTATAGAACTTCTCTAATTAAAAGAAACAATTTCATAAAATTATCCAAAAGAGAACAAAAGCAACTTTTGGGTCTCAAAAGCTCCTTTTTGATTTTTCAAAAATCATGTCAAACGGTCCCTTAATATTACGAATGAAATAAAAGCGGAAAATAAATTTATGCTTGTGGAAGCCTTGGTTTCATCTCATCATAGGAAAGGAAGATTTTGAAGGAGAAAAGAGCATGGCTGCTCATAATTAGGGATGTCAACGAGACGGGTATAGGACAAGTCGACCATTCTCAACCCTCGTTCCGTCGGGTATTTTTGTTACATCACCACATTCCCATACTAGGTTAAATTAGGATGGGCGGGTTTGGGGTCTGGCGGGACAAGTCTCCTGCCCTATTTATTTTTTATTTTTTTTTATTTTTAAATTTTTTATATCTTTAATTAGTAAATATTATTAGTTCTTTACTAATTTATTAAAAATAACTTATGTTTTCTTTAAAAATGATGATAAATTTATTATTTTTGTTCGATAAAAAACTTAAAATTTGAAATTAACTTTAAACGGGACGGGGACTATATTTCGCGTACCCGTCCCTGTCCCGTACCNCCACATTCCCATACTAGGTTAAATTAGGATGGGCGGGTTTGGGGTCTGGCGGGACAAGTCTCCTGCCCTATTTATTTTTTATTTTTTTTTATTTTTAAATTTTTTATATCTTTAATTAGTAAATATTATTAGTTCTTTACTAATTTATTAAAAATATCTTATGTTTTCTTTAAAAATGATAATAAATCTATTATTTTTGTTTGATAAAAAACTTAAAATTGAAATTAACTTTAAACGGGGTGAGGATTATATTCCCCGTACCCGTACCATACCACTTCGGAGCAATGACCCTCGTTCCGTCCCGACCCCGTTTACCCGGTTAGGCGGCAATTCCCGCCTCATTCAGGATGGGACCCCACGAATATCGGGTTAAAACAAATTTTTTTGTTATCCCTATTCATAATTCTGTGAGGCCTACATGCTACTTTGCTGGAGCCAACATGATGACTAGAAATGCCGATCATAACCACCCTCTTACTCAGGTTCTTTGTAAGTTCAAAAAATTGATAGAATCATATCATTCAGTAGCACACAAGTAGAAAGACCAAAACTATCTGCAATCAATGTGTTATTTTTTTCAAAAGCTACACGAAAACCACAATCAAGAAAATATTTATAATAGTACATACAAAAATAGCAGTTAACTCACCTACTGGGTATATTCATACTAATCATTCAGACTGATTTATTTATGCATATTGATTAATTTTGAGACGTAACATTACGCAATCAGGACGGGAAAAAGTTACCCTCTTCAAGTAACTCAAATAATCCCCACATATCATCTCTGTGAGTATATGCATTGTGCATTATGCGTTAAAGGAAAAATCTTGCAAAAGTACGGAGAAAGATGAATAAATTAACATTGCTTCAGATCAATAGGAATTCGTGCAGGAAATTAACGACATAGATTCTGACAAAATTTTAATGTATTCTGTCCAAATCTGAGATATTATCTCTAGCATCAATTAGCCAATAAAGGCCCTCAACTAACCAAAA
Organism: Fraxinus nigra; assembly: GCA_903798295.1. Taxonomy (NCBI): domain Eukaryota; kingdom Viridiplantae; phylum Streptophyta; class Magnoliopsida; order Lamiales; family Oleaceae; genus Fraxinus; species Fraxinus nigra. Next base: position 14,453 of record CAIGRH010006333.1, on the reverse strand, counting down.
CAGGAAACTTGCTGTAGACACAAAGTTCGCGGATTTATAAATATTTCATGAATCGGTTATGGAAATTTTTGGACTTGATGCATATTCTACTTTATCAATACCTTTTCCAAAATGTCAAAACAATTTAAATCTCAATCGCACATAAAAGTAAAATTTTTCTAAGCAGATTGAAGTATCTTCTTGTAATCCTGGAATGTTCCGTCGAAAGGATTCACCTTGCCTTCTGAGACAGCCCACAGCTGATCTCCACTTCCAGAGATCAAATGCTCGTCGTGACTTACCTGCAGATGTTGACAGACAACCGCACCATTAATAAACAAACTAAACTCCAAACCCATGAATCCTTCTTGTTATTTTGCAAGTAAAAAATTACAGTATGGTTCACCATACCATTAACACACCCCCTTGGAACAAGACGAGACCTTGGATCAACGCTTCCACTGCATCCAAATCCTACAATTTGACAATTATTTCAAGCATCACTTTACTGGCATGCCAAAAGTAGAAGATTCAAAGAAGAGTTCAAGTGCGTGATTGGTACAATATAATATGTATAATATATAGCTTCTTTTTCTTCCTCGATATAGCCCAGGCACAGTTCTGGGCAGCATCATGATAAAAGATTTTTCTTCCAACTAATCTCATCACGAATAAGCTAATTTATGATAATATGCTTAAACAAATCAAGCATCAAAGCATAGAAGAAATGCAGGTCATTTTTAAGCATGCCAAAAGTAGAAGACTCAAAGAAGAGTTAAAGTGCGTGATTGGTACAATATAATATGTATAATATAGCTTCTTTTTCTTCCTCGATATAGTCCAGGCACAGTTCTGGGCAGCATCATGATAAAGATTTTTCTTCCAACTAATCTCATCACGAATAAGCTAATTTACGATAATATGCTAAACAAATCAAGCATCAAAGCATAGAAGAAATGCAGGTCATTTTTAAGCATGGTGCTGAAATGTGATGCAGAATTAATTAATGACTTAATTAAGGAATCAAAGAGTTATTTAATGTCTTAGTCAAGGAGTCAAGTCAGTCAAGTCTTTGTTTAGTTTTAATAATGTTTTGATATTTGTAGAGTCAACAAAGTCTATTTGTCTTTCCTAGATTAAATTAATATGCATTCTAGTTATACTAAGAGTCATTTTAAATGTCTAGAAGTCGTCGTTGACTATAAAAGAGTCTATGTACTTGGAAGAAAAGGGGAAGAGAACATTATTATCAAATAAAGTATCGAGTTTTATTTCTCTGGCTTCACAACTTTCAGGTTTTTCTTCCAGGATTCTGCCTTAAAGAAATCTGGACTCCAACTGTGATTGGAGTATTAAATCTGTCTACGTCAAGTGGTATCAGAGCTTGCTTAAGATCTGTACTTAGTGCCAGATGGCTGGACAAGGTAACAATGCAGCTGTTGAAGGAGTTACCCGGGAAGATTTTCATAATCTGCAGCAACAGATCACTCCTTTGTGCTTTGGATTAGAGCAGGCTCGTGTTTTAGGTGTCACTTTTCCTCCAGTTGGGTAACAAAGGGGGGAGCAGCAGAGAAATGTGAGAAACCAGCCTCCTATTGGACAAATTCAGCAACCAGTCGATGAATCTTCTGATGAGGAAAGAGATGTAATTCCATTTCGAGGGCAGCATAGGTTTAATCGTCCACATGATCAAGATTCACACATCAAATTAGATGTCCCTGAATTTGGTGGAGAAGAACCAGAGGAAGTACTGGATTGGTTGAATGAAGTGGAGAGAATCTTTGAATTCCTTGAGCTTCCAAAAAATAAGAAGGTAAAGTTGGTAGCTATAAAAATGAAGGGCTATGCCCTGGTGGCAACAAGAGTTCGGTCTGGAAAAGACAAAATTCAAAGCTGGCCAAAGATGCAACATATGATTCGAAGCTAACTTCTTCTAATAAATTATGAAGGAATTCTTTTTCAACAGTACCAATCTCTTCAGCAAGGAGCACGCATAGTTCGGAGTATTCAAATGAATTCTATAAAATGAAAACACGATTACAATTAGTAGAGACTGAAGTGCAGGTTACATCGTTATTTGACAGGCTTGAAACCCAATATTCGAAATTTTGTGGAAGTACAACCCTGCTGGACATTGTATAGTGCTGTCCAACTAGCAATGAAGGTTGGTCAACAAAGGCTGCCTAGCAATCGTCATATTGCATTGGGAAAAGGGAAAAGGTCACAAGACAATTTAATGCCAATTATGCTCAAGGTGGCAGTGCTTTGAAGCCATCAACAGCCCCATATAATATAGAGAAATTTGGCTCTACCTCTAATTCACAAGGTCGATGTCAAGGACAAAGAACAGGGTGAGGAAGAGGAGGTAATATCGCAGGAAGGAGCAGCAATCCATCTCAATTTGTCGGCGGATAATCTATTACAAGTGTGGAAAGGATCACAAATCATTGAAATGTAGAAAACTAAACAGTAATTTATTGGTTGCCGGAGAAATTAATGGTTCTAGTAGTCTTGAAGAAGTTTCTGAAGATAATGGAGGGAAGATGGCTTACTGAAATGTGCTGAAGATGAAGTCACTTATGAAGACCAAAACTTGCCAAATCTTGTAGTTCGACGAGCTATTTTTTTTTTTTTTAAAGGTAATCAAATATTTTTTTAATCAAAATTTAATACACAGGAAGTGTATCATCAATAAAAATTAAAAAGGAACAACATGAAATTAGGCAGCCTATCAATATACCTAGTAGTAAAGATGGCAAAAAAGTTCGCCGGCTCGGGCTCGGTTACAACCAGTCGAGGCTTGGGCCGAGCCTCATTTTTTTTGGCCGGGCTTTGCTCGGCTCGGCTCGGGCCCAAAAAAGCTCGGCACAAAAAAGCTCGAGCCGAGCCCTAACTTTTTTCTTTAATTTATAGTACGTATAAACCGCACAAATTTTAAATTTTCTAAGTAAAAAAATATAGATTTGACATTAAAAAAAATACAAAAAAACCAAGTCGGCTCGGGCTGAGCCTTATTTTTTTACCGCGCTCGGCTCGAGCTCGGCTCGTTGACATAGCTACCTAGTAGCCACAGCATTAANCGGGCTTGATTACAACGAGTCGAGGCTTGGGTCGAGCCTTATTTTTTTGGCCAGGCTTTACTTGGCTCAGCTCGGGCCCAAAAAAGCTCGAGTCGAGCCCGAGCTTTTTTGTTTAATTTCTAGTACGTATAAACCGCACAAATTTTAAATTTTCTAAGTAAAAAAATATAGATTTGACATTAAAAAAAATACAAAAAAACCAAGTCGGCTCGGGCCGAGCCTTATTTTTTTACCGGGCTCGGCTCGAGCTCGGCTCGTTGACATAGCTACCTAGTAGCCACAGCATTAAACCAAGTGTACAATGTGAAGTAAAACAACTCCCTAAACTGCTCTGTTGTCCGTGTTTGGTCTTCAAAACAGCATACGTTTCTCTCCCTCCACAGACACCAAACAATGCATCCCAGACAAGTTTACTATCCTTATCTTGAAACTTCCTCCTCCATGTCTTTAACACGTCCTCCATACGCCTCGGCATGGTTTAAGAAAGGAGGAGAAGTAAAGGTAACACATTAATGTTTGGTTCCTTTTTCTATTGGAAAATCTTGCTCCGATCGAGTTCTATGTGATGTGGTTGAGATGGAGGCATACCATTTATTACTCGGCTATACATCATGGGGAAAAGAACGTTTATGCCTTCTATAAAGATGAGGTTAAAGTAGTACTCGCTTCAATGAATGATGAAGACTTTTTCAAAGCCTAAAGCAACCAATGGAAAATCTTATTTGAGCCTTCGAGAATTTTTGACTGAATTTGAGGATAAAGGAGTTGCTTATGTGCTATTAACAAAGGAAGTAAAAGATGTCCTGCAAAACTATCCCTTTCGAAGTGAGTGCTCTTCTTGAAGAATTTGCAGAAACTTTTCCTTCAGAATTACTTGTTGGTTTACCTCCAAATCGAATGATTCAACATCATATTGATCTACCACCAAATTCGAATTTGTGGAGGGGACGAGTGGAAGATTGTATTTAAGATTAAAGAAGGACTCTACGAGTGGATGGTAATGCCTTTTGGTTTATCAAATGCTCCTAGCACATTTATGCGTTTGATGAATGAAGTCCTACAATCATTCATTGGAAAGTTCATTGTCATCTATTTTGATGATATTTTGGTCTACAGTCGAGATAAAGACGATCACTTGTTGCATTTGAAGGAAGTTCTCAATGTATTACGAGAAGAAAAGCTTCATGCCAATCTAAAGAAATGTCAATTTATGACAGGTTCCTTGCTGTTTTTGAGGCACATAGTTAGTTCCAAGGGGATTCAAGTGGATGAAAGCAAAGTTGAAGCAATAAAAAGCTGGCCAACACCAAATTCAATTGCAAAAGTTCAAAGTTTCCATGGCCTAGCTTCATTTTATGGGTGTTTTATCAAGAATTTCAGCACAATAATTGCTCCAGTTACTGATTGTTTGAATAAGGATAGATTTGAATGGTCAACAGAAGCCGAAGAAAGTTTCCAGCAGAAAAAAGAGAGGCTTATTCAGCTCCCATCTTAGCTTAAGTAGATTTTGAAAATATATTCGATGTGGAATGTGATGCATCCGAAGTTGGGATTGGTGCTGTACTCAGTTAGCAAGGGAAGCCTATCTCATTCTACAGTGAAAAGCTAAATGATACGAGGAAAACGTACGGTACTTATGATCAAGAATTTTATGCTATTGTTCAGGCCCTTAAGCATAGGCAGCATTATTTGGTGCATCGAGAGTTCTTTTATATTCAGACCATAAAGCATTGAAGCATCTCAACAACCAAAAGAAGTTGAATAAGAGGCATGCACATTGGGTTGTATTTCTATAGTAGTTTACCTTTGTGATCAAGCACAAATCTGGAGCAAGCAATAAAGTAGCAGATGCACTTAGCTAAAGGACCATGTTATTGACACAAATGACTCGTACTATTGAAGGGTTTGACTCTTTCAAGGATATGTATGCTGCTGAACTTTCCTTTGGTCTCATTTGGAAAGATTGCAAAATTAGACAGCAAGGGAACTATTTGCTGCACAGCGATTTTTTATTTAAAGGCAACTGGCTTTGTGTACCCAATTGTTCTTTAAAAGAAAGAATCATTCAAGACATGCACAGTGGGAGGACACTTTGGGCAAGATAAAACTTACACAATGATTGAGCAAAAGTTCTTTTGGCCAAGGATGAGACGGAATGTACATAGATTCATTCGCAAGTGTCAAGTATGCCAACAATCCAAAGGAAAAGTACTAGACACTGGTTTGTATACACCACCGCCTGTACCATTAGCACCTTGGGAGGATGTAAGTATGGACTTCGTAATTGGATTACCTAGAAGCCAACGAGGGATGGATTCCATCTTTGTAGTCGTTGATCGATTTTCAAAGATGGCTCATTTTATTAGCTGCAAGAAAACTAGTGATGCATCACATGTCGTTTCTCTTTATTTCGAGAAATTGTGCGTTTGCATGGAGTTCCCAAGTCTATAGTATCAGATCGAGATTCAAAGTTCTTATCACATTTTTGGAGAGCTTTATGGAAAAAACTAGAAATCAAATTGCAATACAATAGTTCTTACCATCCTCAAACTGATGGGCAGACCGAAGTTGTTGATAGGAGTTTGAAAAACCTTTTACAATTTTTTTTTATAATCGTGGATGTCCAGACCAACTTACGCGCATCTCGACTAATCCTACGAGACTCTGAAGTTTACGATTTGGTACTCACCTCAATGGCCCTGAGGGGACTCGAACTGGTAACCATTGAGGAGCAAACCCAATATATGGCCAATTGAGCAACCCCTCAGGTTTGAAAACCTTTTGCAATGTTTAATTGGGAAAATCCAAAATATTGGGAATTAGTCATTACACAAGCAGAATTCGCTTACAACTACTCCAAAAATAGAACTACAGGAAAAAGCCAATTTGAGATGGTCTATGGTAAGCAACCAGTCCACTTTTATGATCTAATCCCAACACCAGAATATGGAAAGACCAATGTAAAAGGGGAAGATATGGCTGTGAAAATGAAGGAGTTGCACGATCGCATTAAGTTAAAGATTGAAAAATCGAATTCAAAGTACAAAGAATATGCAGATAAAAAGAGGAGAGATCAAAGCTTCAAAGAAGGTGATTTTGTGATGGTCTACCTACACACAGAGTGGTTTCCAACAGGCACATATTCCAAGCTTAGCAAAAGGAAAATCAGTCCCTACAAACTACTTAAGAAAATTGGGGATAATGCATACGAAATCGACATGCCGTCACACTTGGGCATACATCCTACATTCAATGTTTCTGACTTTTATTTTCATCATGGAGATGATTCGGACGGTCCTTAAACTTGAGGTGAGGTTTCTTTTACGGAGGAGGGAATGATGCAGGATTAGTTAATGACTTAATTAAGGAATCAAAGAGTTAATTAATGTCTTAGTCAAAGAGTCAGAGAGTCAGTCAAGTCTTTGTTTAGTTTTAATTATGTTTTGATATTTGTAAAGTCAACAAAGTCTATTTGTCTTTCCTAGATTAAATTAATATGCATTTAGTAATACTAAGAGTCATTTTAAATGTCTAGAAGTCATTGTTGACTATAAAAGAGTCTATGTACTTGGAAGAAAAGGGGGATAGAACATTATTATCAAATAAAGTACCAAGTTTTATTTATATGGCTTCATAACTTCCAGGTTTTTTCTTCCAGGATCCTGCCTTAATCTGACTCCAACGGTGATTGGAGTATTAAATCTGTCTTCGTCAAAATATCATCAATATTTGGGAAGTATTAAACAAAAGTGAATCAAAACAAGTTCCAATAGAGGTTTGAGAACCTTCCAAATCAAGAGAGCCATCCAAATAATTTCAGATGCAGAAAGGCAATTTAACCAACCCCAGCGCCTTTTTTCAAAAAGCTTGTCCCATCATTAGACCAAACCCCAACATCCTACCAAACAATCCCCATGCCCAGCCAACCACCAATGCAACCTTTTTTTAAAAAAAAAAAAAATACGGAAAATGAGAAATAAAATGGAAAAACTTGCATATAGACTCAAGAATGGGGAGGAAGAGAATACAAGAGCAAGAAGAAAGAAATAAGAAAGTAAAGCTGCTCTGTTCTATAGGAGTTCCAAAACTAGGCCCATATGGTTTACATTGTTTTTGCTGATGAAAGTTAAAACAAATGATTTGATCACTTGCAAAAATTAGCAAGATATTTGGATAAGACATTCAAGACTAATCAAATTGTTACTCTTCAATCAGTTTTGAAATCAACCAGGGCCTTAAGCATCAGCTAAGAGAAGTTAAAAATTAAACAGCACAGGCCACTGTGTTTGCATAGCCAAAATGGAAAGAATATTCAGATAAGAAAATTAGTCAGAAGCTGGCAACACAAAAAAATTATTTACACCAAAATTCAAAGAAAAAATCATTGTGATCATCTGATGCACAGCATGCTTGATGATACAACCCTTTTCTGATGCAGTACGCATCATATAATTTGTGCAAAAACAAAAAAAGATGCACAACAGATTAGTAAAACAAAGCTATAAAACTTACAAGATGGTTTGATGGCTCATCAAGCAGTAAAATATGAGGCTTCTTGAAAGTTATCTTTGCAAATGCAACTCTGCTTTTCTGACCACCTGCCATATTGTTAATAGTAGTTCAAAATCTACTTGTACATCCCAGAATAACACTTTTCGCCCTCAACATAAAATGCAATAGATGAAAAAAGTACCAGATAATGTGTACATCGGCTGTAGGGCAAGATTTCCAGTTATTCCAAATGAACCTAAATGACCTCTTAGCTTCTGTTCAGGCACTCCCTGCACACAACAAAAATATATCAGCATGCAGATGCATTCAAAATATGTATACACAAGCCAGAAATATGAAGTCCTCAACAATCAACATTCATGGAATCTTCATTACTGAGTACGCCTAACTCTGAAGGGAAAGTTTTTTAAAATGAGCACAAACAATCTTCTTAAGTGAGCAAAAGTAAAAGCATACAACTTCAGATAAACTCAATTTATCATTGCAATGGTTTTTATTCTCTGTACTTTACATTACAGTTTGAAGTACAAATGTCTCTGTATCAAAGAAACTCCCCTTTCTTTTTATGTAATCAGATTTACAGGCATCCAGAAGAAAGTTTAATGATAAAATTGCATGCTATCGAATCCCCATACATTACAAGGTGCCCCTAGTAATACAGAAACGAGAAAATGCACGTCAACTTATACATTAGGATAAAACATACTGGGAAGCAGCGCATCATATACAGAAGCGGATTTGAAGAGAGGTCTAAGCCGTCAACATGATGCTGACTAAACACGGCAATGCGAACCTGTAAACGAAGCAAGGAGATGTCATCAAGGAACGGGTGGCAAAATTGTATGCAAAAAAATAACCTACATGCAACCATTCGTCAGCTAAAAGTAACTGCCAAGTCTTTGCACCATAAAAGCACCATATTTGAAAACACACAAGATATTAATCGTACAGAAGAATGAATAGCTTGAAGCCGCTTAAAGTATCTGAGAACATTTCCCGAGGAAACAACAAGCACAGAATACGCAAAAGCAGAACAATAATTTGAATATTTGGACCTTATGATGGATTGACAAGATTAGAGAAGCAATGAAACAGGGAAGCCATGACTTCTTCCAGAAGATCGCTATTGGGAAAACACAAATAATACCTTAGCTGAACGGAAAACAGTTCCAGAGCTTGGTTGAAGCTCCCCGGAAATAAGTTTGAGTATAGTTGACTTTCCGATACCATTTGGACCAACCACTGTAATAAATCATATTAGGAGTCAGAGCACCTTGAAACAATTCAAAATCCATTATATAAGTAATAGGAGCCCTATGGTTTTTTCCACGATCATACAGCGTTCTAATGTTGACAGTACTGAAAACAGACTAATAGGTACATGTATCCTAAAGTTTAACAGAATTATTCATAAAGGTAGAGCACTTAACAGGTTCATAACAAAGTCTTACTTGCTATTCGGCTATCAAGATCTATTCCAAAATTCAAATTCTTAAACAATGTCGGGCCTCCAGGATATGCAAAGGATGCATCACTGCAATTGTTACAAAGATTAACAAAGTCAAGTAATTGTCTTCAAAAAGAACAGAAAAACAAAGTAGTTGAACAAGACCTTAAATGAAGCAGATCAAAAGACAATTAACCACAAGTATTAATGCTTTGTTCAACAAACAGAGAATAGTTGCATTTAAATCGTAAGAAGCCCAAGGCACTTAACATTGAAATGTTATTAAGCATCAGCTGTCAAACCTGAAGCTTATAATTGGTGGTCCGGGTCTATCATCAGGAGAAGGGAATTCAAACTTGTAGCTGCCCACCATAAAATGGAATAAAGATCATAATTTATGGGAAGGCGTCAAAATCACTATTTTCTAGACGTTAACATGTCAACATTGAGTTGAAATCAATAAATAAACTACAAACTACACAAATATAGATTTAAATATAGGCGTCAATATTGTCACCAAAAAAAAAAAAAATTGCATACTCGGGATCATTTATAATTTCATCCATATGACCCAACCGCTCCAGTGCCTGGTAAATATAAGAAAGAGTGAGAATGTAACAAATCTTTTAGAAACTGCAAAAGTATTTATGCCCAAAATTTTATTAGCATCGCATCATGATACAATTGAATGAAAGCTGTAAATGGAACTAGTAACTAGGTCATCTTTCACAAGTGAGATAACTCAATTTGATTGCTCGCCAACCAAGAAAATTTTGAGCAGCCAGAAATAACACAAAGAAACGTACCTTAATTCTTGACTGAACAAGAGATGCACGCTTGGCATTGTAGCGAAATTTGTCAATGAATGACTGCAATAAGAATTTTTTAAAAGAAAAGGCATGGTTAAAATTTCCCATAGAATAAGCGTGTATCCATGCAGACACCAAATTTGGAATATGTAGATAAGAAACAAAAAATGAACCTGTATATGGGCTCTTGAGCGTTCATTTGCCTCAAATGCTTTATGTTGGTTCTTGAGCTGTTCTTCTCTTGTTCTCTCAAATACATCATAATTTCCTCTGAAAGCAACCAGTTTTTGTCCTTGAAGATGTAGAATGTCTGTGACCACCTGTTAAAAGTGATTTAACAAATGATATGCCAAAGAATGCATCAGCAGGTGACCAGAGAAATATATACACACTGATTGTCAGCTAATTTATACGAAAGATAGCCAAGAGAGGAAAAGGCATACAGTGTTCAAGAACTCTCTAGCATGTGAAACAACAATAAACGTCTTCGGCCATTTCACCAGGTACGTTTCCAGCCACAAGACAGCATGAAGATCAAGATGATTCTGCCATGAAAGCGGAACAAAAGTGTGCAATTAAGTTCAAATTACACATGATTACACTAACAGACAGCAATATGAATAGCATACCGTGGGTTCATCAAGTAGTAATAGATCAGGCTCGATAAACAAAGCACGAGCAAGAGCTATTCTCATTCTCCAACCTCCAGAAAAAGCTTTCGTTGGCTTCTTCTGCATTTCTGGGGAGAAACTCAGACCCTATGAAATATTGTAACAAGTGGAAAGATGAATTATAAAAACGTCATTATGTCAATTATTGATAATATGTAACAAGGCCAGGTACAACACATTGTGGCATTGGAAGTATGGTAGTGAATCATGAGCCTTCAGCAAAGAAGTAAATTCAAAGAGAACCATTTGAATGATTAGATAACTAACTATTATATAGTCTATTAAAAGGTCTGATATGTGGTCAATTGGGGACAAGAAAGAACGGGAGGAAGAAAGAAAAGATAATCAGGTCAGATGTAAAGAGGTTTCAGCTGACCAGTTGACAGATAGTCATCAACCTATCAAACCTTTTTCCAAAATGTATATAATAGGATCCTAATTTATAAGCTTATAACTCCAAGCAAATTGCCTATCGTTGACCACCACTTGTAAAGCCAACAAATACATCACCTCTCAACAAGCATCATAATAAGTCAAAGATGGCTCAAGTCTGCATGATAGGGCAGAAAATTTAAATGAATTCGGTGCCAGCTCCAATTTGAAAGGCCCCAAAAGTGAGATCCAATGGATAACAATACTTTTATTTAACAAATTAAACACAAGGATCATGACTGAAAAATTTCTACCTTCATCTCTTTTTATGTTAAAAATTAGCATGCCTTCTTGCTTGGTATACTTTTGCCTTCTCTATTTAACATCATCTCCTATTTGGCTATTTCTGCAGACTCTAACCTGGCTCGCTTTGAGAAATGAGCAGCATTTTCTTGCCGCTTGTGATTAAAGAAAGTAGGTGTGACACTGAAGCCCATGAATAGTTTGGTTGCCATGCTTATGAAGAGGTTTGAGAAACGAACCGCAAGAATAGAAGCTGCACGTGACTCTGCAGAGTAAGCATCAATCAAGTCCAGTCTTTTGTATATCTCTTCAAGCCTCTGTCCAATGGCATTTTTGTCAACCCCTCCATTCGGCTCCCCACTGATCTTTTCAGCTTCCCCCTCTAGGTCCATTTCTCTCTAAAGAAGAATTTACATTTCAAACAAGGTTTTACACAGGCATGGATTTATTGCACAAAGAAAGTTAAGGCAAATGGAATACAAGTATTGCAACGGAGTAAACTTCATAATTTGAAAGAAGATGTATCAACCTGTAACACAAGCAGGTGAGCTTCTTCTTCCAAAAGCTGGGTTCTTTCAAAATCAGAATTTAGAACACATTCCAAAGCTGTTGAATTATCACCAACCACTTCTTGCTCCACGTGTAATATTTGGCAATTTTTTGGGATGCCGTCAATGGCATGCAAGGCCATGTACCTGAGGAAGGTTGTTTTACCTGTACCATTCCTTCCAACAAGGCCTACAAGCAGAGAACAGAATCAGTGACTCAAAAGAATTTTAGTTGGACTACCGTCACTACGCCACAACTTTATATTTCAACCAACATTTTAATGACGTCATGTGGTTGCAAATTTTTATTTTCATTATTTTCATTCTTGTTATTGTTGGTCAAAGTAGGTAAGTATATTTTAACCAATAAACTTGCTTCCATTCGTGAATTACACGAGGTCTGTCTAATGTCAATGTAAATATAAATATAAATATGTTACAGCAATAAAAGCAAACATCACATTTATCAAAGGTTCCTCTCCATAACTAAAAACACATAACATAAACGGATGGACAAGAAAAGGCTTTAACAAAGGAAAAAACTTTTTTGTTTCAACGTGTGTGAATGTTTGTATGTGTAGACGAGCGCGCGCACACACATACACACACACACACTAGGTGAACTTATAGATCATAGCTAAAATAAAAATCAAACCAACCGTAGTGTCTTCCATGAGATAGAGTCACGCAACCATCAACAATAAGATCACGTCCCCCAACGGATATATTAAAATTCTCCATGTGAATATCCCTAACAGCAGGTCCATCACTATGGTCATGATTTACACGTACAGAAGGCATTCCAGCTTTGACTGCTTCCATCTCCTCTAAGTGGTTTTGGTATTGTGCCTATACAACCACGCAAGAACTAATGAGAAACCATACAAAAACAGAACCAATCCCCACTGTCACCAATTCCTCCTCTCCCCCTGCCCCACCTCCACAACCAAAACATCCCAGGCCAACCCACACACACAAAAAAAAAGTAAAAGAAATGCAATGAAACAAAGAAAGTAAAAGGCATTAACAGAACGACTATATCTATACATGTACAATATACATATATGTAAAAAGATTGTATTATTGCTATTACCTGGGTCCTGGGACACCTTGTTCTAACAAAGAGTGGGACTTGCTTAGGCTTTGCATAGTGCGGATTATGACATTAAAAAAGTGTATATAAACAAAAGATGTGTAGGTCAACTTCTATTCCAAATATTATTTATCATATTACCTATACACTGTATTTAACATCAAGACTATCACTAGGAAAGCATGTAAATGTCGCAGCCATATTCCCTCAGATAATCATTTGACCTTTAATGACACTACTAATCTAACATAATTATAAAAAAAAAAAAAAAGATTATATTTTCTCTTACCTCTCTCTGGCGATCCTCTTTCCTCTTCCTCCTTTCAAGCTTCATCTTGTCACGCTCAGTCAATAAAGGACCATCCACTGGCTCTGGCTTCTTCTTTGGAGCTTCCCCTTCATCCATTCCATCATACATTCTCAATGGTGCCAAAAGGCTTCTTACTGTTGGTTTTTCTTTCACCAACCCATGCTTCCCAAATTTCTCAGAGATTTTACTACATACCTATCATAAAATCTCACAGCAAATATTATATTCCACATCAAATATAACACAAGAAATAATTAAACTGTCAACTATTTTATTCACTTGTTTTAATCTTCCATGAATTCAGCTGATCAAATCTTACATAGATATATATACGTAACTTATAAACTAGGATATTAAAAAATAAATTCATTGAATTGAACATTTCAATGGTAATATCATTGAAAAAAAAGAAACAATATGCTTTCTGATAATAAATCTTGTTTTACTCTATACTGTTTACTTTGTTTCGCTACACATACTTCTGAAATAAAGAGTTAGCTAAAGTTCAACGTGATAGCTCTCAGAAAACTGTAAAATAAGAAGAAAGTTAAAAGTTCAACTATCGTTAACTCAATAAACCTTTCAGTTAGAATTAAATTTTTACACAAGTTTTCATTTCACGAATAAACACCTTTTAGAACCCTAAAACCAGCAAAATAATGGATAGTTAAATTCCAGCCGCCAGCAAATTCTCTAATGAAAAAAGTCTTTAAGAATAAATCAGAATTCTGGTGGAGAATGGTAGGATATATGAGATTACAACGACCATTACATATAATTCGATTAAGGTCTGAATTATNATACTTCTGAAATAAGGAGTTAGCTAAAGTTCAACGTGATAGCTCTCAGAAAACTGTAAAATAAGAAGAAAGTTAAAAGTTCAACTATCGTTAACTCAATAAACCTTTCAGTTAGAATTAAATTTTTACACAAGTTTTCATTTCACGAATAAACACCTTTTAGAACCCTAAAACCAGCAAAATAATGGATAGTTAAATTCCAGCCGCCAGCAAATTCTCTAATGAAAAAAGTCTTTAAGAATAAATCAGAATTCTGGTGGAGAATGGTCGGATATATGAGATTACAACGACCATTACATATAATTCGATTAAGGTCTGAATTATCAGAAATCCTATCTTAAAACGCGAGTAGGGGTGCCATTAAACTATTGGAAGATTTATTCCATCAATACGTACCGATCGACATTCAGAGTCGTCGGTGACACAGCCAGAATCCACAAGAAGTTCGCCTAGGGCTTCAAAGGCGCCCTCGCCGTCGACACCGAAATCGAAGTCCTCATCGGCCAGGACGTTGATGATATAGTCAACA
>CAIGRH010006331.1:0-15411 GCA_903798295.1 Fraxinus nigra | reverse complement strand
GAACATAAAGAATATCCACATTTTCTTTACCATTCCTTATACAACTCCATGACTATTTACCTTCTTTAGTCTATTTAAATTCTACAAAAAAGCATACATGTACACATATCATTTCTACAGAATCTATAGCTGCAAATAAAATAAAAAGTTAAATAGTTTACTTAAATATATATCAAAGTAATATGAAAATAATTATCAAATTTAAATTACTAAAGTAACCACATTGTATTATCAATAACGGACAGACCATAACAGATAATGGTTGTACTGTCGTTTTACATGGAAGTTAATGAATATAGTGTCGTTCTACACTACAGATAATGGCTGGAATGCCGTTCTACGCTACAGATCGTCCAATAGTTGCGGACAGCACTTTAAATACAAATCTAAAAATAAAAATTTAAAGTATCATTCCATACCATATTCAATAATAAAAGTACTAATGTATATGAGATTTCTAAAAATACATTTCTTTTTTCTTCAAATATAGTAGAGATTTCAATATAGATAATATAAAAACCAACATTCTTGTTCAAATGCTCAAAATATTGGAATAGATAGGTGAAGAACTAATGAATAACAAGATTTTAGGGTAGTAAGCACATGGAGAGTACGTTGGTGCGATTTGAAGATGAATTGAGGAATTTGATTGAATTGAAGGGGGTGTTTGGGTCTTTTCCATGGTGAGGGCGTTTTGGACATTTGATATTATTTGTTTATTGTATTTTGTAATTGAAAGTTATTTGACAAACAAACGTTGAAAGAAAGTTATTTAATCAAATACATTGTTTAAATGAGTTATTTAACAAACTCACCCTAAATTCTTCTACTTTTGAAATGAACTGACATAAAAATACTAATTAGATACGTAGCTATATAGTATAAAAAATTATAGTCCACATATTGAACCCGTTCTATTTGAATAAAAAAGGAAAAATTATACTTTATAAGCGAATTATGAACTCAAGATAATAAAAAAATGTATACCACAACCCAAATAATGAATATATCAGGTTCAATTGTTACGCATTATAAAAAGAACCACTTAAATTTTAAACAATGCACAAAAATAAAAAACTCGAATTGTAAAAAATGAACGCTTTGGTTCATCAAATTACACTTGGCTTGAACTTTTTTATTCATAGAATGTCCAAATACAAAGAGTAACTTTTACCAACATTTGAAATGAAACAACCTAATGTTAAAGTAGAGACAAAAAAGTAGGAGCTAATCTTGATTTCTTAGGGGTAGAGTAGTTTTAACTAATTAATAACCAAATTATGATTGTTAGGTTTTTTGTTTTTTTCACTCAGCTTAAAAATTGTAAATAAAAAAATCGATTTCATTCGAGTATTCGCGGTTCTAGTTAAGGAACCAAGAATCGAATTGGACTCAATCGGTTATTGGTTCTCGGTTCCGATTCCTAATTTATTTTTTGGAAACCAAATTGAAATCGATTAGGGAGATTTGGTTATAGTTAAAATTGTCCAGACCTATAATGTCATGTTACACGCTAGTAGTAAATAGAAAATTAAGAGCATATTTGACATATAACAATAAAGGTCTTCTTAAGTTGAAAACAAATAAAAGTTCATTATGTAACAATAAGTAAATAAATGAAGTGACAACCCGTTTGTTTTCCATTATTTGAACACAAGAATTAATTTTGCGACTTTTTTTCCAATATATGGGTCCCACTTGTGAGATAGAAAGTCAAAATTTGCGGCTGCTGCATTTTTCACTGTTGGAAAAGTTATTAAAAAATTGGAAACAAATAGGGCTGAGTCTTTTTGTTATTTGCAATAGGAGCCCTTTCGAATCGTAGTTACAGCATTCCCAAGAGATTAAGGGCTCGTTCGGCAGGGGTTAAAATTGAAAAATTAATCGTTATTATTGACTTTTATTAGACGACTGGGACCCAATAATGATCACATTTTCAATTTTAATTGAATTTTAATCCCTACCGAATAGAGTCTAAGAGTGTGTTTGGTAGAATTAAAATCGGATTAAGATTGAAAAATTATTCATTATTGTTAATTTTTATTAGACGGGTGAGACTCAATAACGACTATATTTTCAATTTTAATTATCTTTTGAACTCTACCAAACACACTCTAAATGTGAGATGTTCTCTATTTTAAATAGTCAATATTTAAAATCATGATTCAAAAAATTCTTTAAATTAATATTTTAATTTAGAGATTCATTCAAATGGTTTCAATTTTCAATAAAATAATCTAGATAAAAGTTAGTTAAAATAAAATAAAAAGAAAATAAAAAATATTCTTTTAAGAGTAGTAAAATTAAGTGTTAAATATAAAGTGTTTATTAAAATATTTTAAAATTTCAATTCTCTAAATTTATAAATACTATCCAAATGATAGAACAGTACGTGCAATATCACTTGGTCTTGATAACTGTAACTGCACGTCGATGAATTTATAATTCCTCAAATTGAATGCTCTAAAACCCTGAGCGGAGCAGCCAGACATCAGTTGTCCTACCCTCTAATTGCTTGGCACAAAATGCTTAAATCCTCGGATGAGAATGAGAAAAAGGTTAGTTTTTCCACTTCGAATTTCTAAGTTTTAAGACTAGCCCATTAGTCAACTTAACAAAATAAACTTACCCTTTAGCTCAAAATTATTTCTGTGTACCTTATGAATAGTATATAAATTTACTGGAATTTTGTTATAATTTTGTTTATTTGTACTCGGATTTGTATAGAACTTGGCTAGGAAGGTCAAAGATTCAGAAATTGGTGTCCCAATTGTGTACGGTAATATCGCATTTTGGCTTGGGAAGAAGGCGAGCGAGTAAGTAACCTTTTCTATTTTTTTCTTTCCTTAGTTGATGGTATTGAAATTGCTTGCCAAATGTTTGATGATTTGCTTCTTTGAACATTTAGTTCTTTTTTCGATTTATGGTTAGGTACCAGTCTCATAAATGGACGGTTTATGTTCGCGGAGCAGGAAATGAGGACCTGGGCGTGGTGATAAAGCGTGCTGTTTTCCAATTGCATTCCAGTTTTAATAGCCCAACTAGGATTGTTGAAAGCCCTCCTTTCGAGTTATCTGAGTCCGGATGGGGTGAATTTGAAATTATCATCACTCTTCATTTCCACAGTGACGTTACTGATAATCCATTGCACTTGTGAGCTGCATTCTTAGTTATCTCTCTGTGTGTGTACGTCCATGGCCCAATCAATGCTGCTTGAACTGCAATTACGGCTAGCAACATATATCTGAGCGTTAGAATTGGAATGATGTGATTGTGATTCTTAGGCTTCAATTTCAAACTTTACTTGATATTAATCTTTTTGCTTAATTGCAATGACTAATGAATAGGCTTCTTCATTTTCATGGGGTGTCCCTGTAAAATGTTGAGATTGAATGTGAAAGGATGAATTGCATACAGGTATCATCATTTGAAGTTATACCCAGGGGATGAGTCTGGTCCTATGTCCACTAAGAAGCCTGTTGTCGTGGAATCCTATGATGAAATTGTTTTCCTTGAGCCTTCAGAGGGTTTCTTATCACGTGTAAAAAATCACCCTGCAGTTATTGTGCCTAGACTACCTGCAGACATTACTTTGCCTCCTGGTGTGTTTTTTTTTTTCCTTATTTTGTTGGTGGTTAAAATATTTTTCCATTCACCATACTTCAACATGTTTTTTGTGCTCGTCTATAGTGCCAATGGAGGATGTTGACAAAAGGAAGAGAGGTGACGCCAATGATCATCCCTTGAGCCAGTGGTTTGGCAATTTTTCTGAGGCAGATGAACTATTAATACTTGCTGGTGCTCGTCAACAGGTGTCTTAATGGATTTAATTGCGCTTCTACCTTTTTCTCAACATCCCTGTCCATGATTGTCCTGAAAATCATCTACTTGTTATCTTTATGCTGACAAAATATCCAAGAATTTTACCTCCAAAATTGTATGCATTAGGAAGGGAACCCTTCGCAGGCTGTGGAAATTAATCAATACACATAATATAAAATTTAGGGAAGGATGAATATAATCAGAAAAGAGTCAATTTATCCCAAGATGTCTTTATATGAAATCACACTTGCTGGGGTGGATGAAAATCATGCAATTGATAGAACTTCAATTTAGCAAGTGCATTATCAAGGTATCACATTCTTGAGTAAAACAACTCTCTAGCACAGTGGAACTTGTTCCCCTGTTAACAAGGTCAAATAATTTCTATTGTGTGTTGGGCGCATTTTCAGTATCAGACACTGTGTCCATTGCATCATATCATGGAAGTGTAACTAACAGAGTAACTGAGATAATGCTTTCTCTCTGCTTCCACAAGTTTGTTTTGTATGCACTACAACATACAATAACTCTATGTTTCCTTGAAGCAGACAAAACAGGATTTAGTAAAAAGGGATAAATTACACAGTTAAACTAACCTCATAGAGAGAGTTGAATTTTACTCTAGAGGAGCAATAATCTAATTGGAGTCACTAAATTTCTCTTTGTAGCAACTTCGTTTATTAGCATTATGCATCTATGTATGATTCTGCACAGAACTTGCACCCACTTGGTTGGAATGAGAAAACCTTCTCATCTTGTATCCATTGAATGCGATTGTCCTTTTGAACAGGTAAGAATTGGATTGAAACAAAGTCTGTTTGACAACCATTTTGGTAGAAAAAAGAGTTTTGAATAGTGATTTTTAGGAGAATGTGTGGTTAAAAAGTAGGAAAAAGTTTTTGGTATACGTATAGAATATTTTATTATGTGAATGTGTTGTTGAAAATGATCATGTAGTAAACAATAAAATAAATTAAAGATTGTCAAACAGGCACTCAATAGAAAAAGACAAGTTATAGCTGTGGATCCAATTCGTATGCCCTTTGGCTAATACACAGATCTCTCTGCAGATCTTAGCCTATAGTGATGCAGTCAGAAATTGGGATCTAATATGAAATCTAATATTCCCAGTTTTATTGGAATAAGAACTGTATAGGAGAAATGGAAAAGAAACATTAGGTGTAATCAACCAAATGAGTTTCAAATTTTTGAGAGGATATTATTGAAGGACCAAAGTAATGACATAAAATGAGAAGTGCCCTTCTTTTAAAATTTTCACAAAGTAGCATTCATTCTTTAATTTATCTTTCCTGCTCAAAATTTTTTCCTCTGTTTTAAGACGAAATATTTCTCCTTTCTTCATTTTTAGCTTTATTCCTGAAACACGTGTTCTTATGTAGGCAATTATGGAAGGGAGTAAATGTAGGAAATAAAATTTTGAAGTTCAAGTTTTGAGTTTTTTTATATATATGAAGACAGAGGAAGAATAAAATAAAACTTCTACATAGTTTCCATTAACTTGACCTGGTCAAGTTATTCGGGTTGGTGATATCAAGGTAAACTGACATATTAGTCACAAAGCTTAGAAGAATGTCATTTTTCATCTTGGCATTTAAAAATGATCTTTTCAGAAAGTTCCTAAATATTTAGATATTCAATGGACTTGTTGAAGCTTTCAGATATCACATTTTTTGAGGTGCTTGATGACAACTGCCATTAGAGCAATTTTTAACCTGTTAATATTAGAACTTATAATAAAAATTACGCCACATAATCATTTACCGTGTTAACTTCTATCAGATGTTTTTAGTATAAAAAATGCTAGATGTACACTCCAAGCGTACATCTATACACTTGCTTGACATTTGATGTGTTGTAAAAAAATGAGTGGAGGGAAACCTTTTTTTATTTTTATTTTTAACTGTCAAATGACAATTTGCATGTACACCAAGCAGAACTGTTTTAGTATTTTCTACTCATATCATAATATGAAAACATTCACTTTCAATTTATTCTGAGCAAATTATTACATCCCTAATAATCATTAAGAGCATGTGACATCCCAAGCTTTGTTTCTCTTAAATTTTTCCAATTCTGTGGGAGAAGTATTGTTCGTTTGACATTTCACATGAATGCTGCAGGTGCAAGCTCAAATTGCGAGACTCAGAAGGCAGTTGAGTTTGGTGGACGGGCAGCCTCCACAGCTGAAATCTACCTCCGACCTGTAAACGCGCATTATATCTCATGCAATGCATTAAATCTCATCACACCAAAAGATTGATAGATCGAGAATATTCTTAATGTGAGATTCTTGTAATGTTAATTCACTACACCGAGGAGAACTTTGTACTTGTTCCATTTTCTTGCCAGATGAGAAAGCTTTGGCATATATATATGGAAGTACTGGAAAATGTAATCATATTGATGATACGATATGTCTATAGCAGATTTTTATTTGAGAGTTTGCTCAAGGTTCGGATTGCATTATGTCGTATAGTTGAACTCTGTGCTCAAAGACTCTTTTAGAGTGTGCATTTCTTGTAATGAAGTTATTTTACATTCTGGAATTTGCTCTTTTGTGATTTCACTAGGCTCAACACTGTCATCTCACGATCAGAAAATTTGTTTGAACGGTCCAGATTCTCTGTTGAGTGTTGCCATCAGATGACACGAAGGATATCTGACTTTTCTCTTCATATGTACCTGTAAATGCCACAAGTTTACAACTTGGTTAATCCTAAAAATTGTAATTTGTGATAATGCATATGCTGCGAACAAGGTTCTAATGCTTTCATTTGTTTACAGCTTGTATTGCTGAGGGTACCAGGTATAAGTTATTATTCCTTAATTCTCACAAATTATTTTCATAACATGTTATTCGTTAATGTTGTGTCATCCACACAGCTATTCCCAATTCATTAATATCGCTTAAATCGCAAATTACGAACAATGAACTAAGTTGTCTTGCGGTTTGTTACACATTGGTGTATAAAAGTGGATCGAACTGCCCAGCCAGCCGGTAAAAGTAGCCTCGTTTAGGGTCAACTCACTGTTAAGAGTGGTCATGCCGGGCATGATGCTATGGCTTGCAGGCTCGTCGGTGTTGAGCTGGGTCAGCGTGAAGAGTGGTCGTGTTGGGCTTTACACTTGAGGTTTGTAGACTCGTGGCTCTTGGCTTGCGCCGTGCATAATAAGTAATTAAAGAAAAGAATAAAATTGAATACAAAAAACCAACACAATAATAACTTCGGTCCGACCCGACGCAGGACTTTGAGAAGTGAAGTGAACATGTAAAGGTTGGAGAGAGATAGGAAAGGTGATTTCAACATATTTCTAACCAAGCATGATGCTATCACTACAATATTTTTTATTGAGGCGATAGATTTGAAAAGCCAAATTGCTTATCTTTTCTTCCATATCGCAAGAAATAATAGTAGTAGTGCACACATCATTTATTTCTTAATGCTTGTGGTAATAAATCCCCTCTATGGTTAGAAATCTAAAGAGCGAGTACGAATTGTAGTGCTTTTGTGGCAGATCGAGAATGACGGGCTCAACTCAATTAAGATCACTATCTTTAACAAGATAAAAATCACTCTATGTCGATTTTTATTCAAGTTCACATGATTTAAAAATTCCGGGTGATCTTTGAATAAGAATGCATTTAGTACAAGGAAGTTAAGGTGAACGATTGAAGTAGTTAGGAGTGATTTCATAGGGCCTTAGTATAGAGTAACATGGGGTTCATGTGCAATACGGATTGCTGGGTCACCATCAATTCAAAAAGGAAAATTCGTTTTATGATTTTGTTTGTGCAGAGCACCACATTTTTTTAGGGACCATGTGCACCACCTTCATCTTTTTCATCCTCCTATTTCTAATCTTTTTATTATTTGCATAATATTCCATTTTTCAGCTACAACCATCTACCCTTCTTGTATATGATTTATAGAAAAAAGAAGATTTCACAACTTTTAAGGGTTTACTATTTATAGGTATTAATTTACTCGCACGATTCGATGTCGACTCGAGTAGGTAGATTATCCGGAATGCTTTTGTCAAATTTTGTTTACTCGACACATATATCGCGGTTGGTTTGTTTATAATAAACGAACAATGGGTGCAACAATTTTCTTCATTGAACATGGTCACGTGTACTTTGAAGGAAGAAGATTAGACATAACTGAACATTAATATGATATAAGCCGGTATTAAGGATGAGTTCTACCCAAAGTGATTGTTACAATTGGTATCAAAACAAACACTCTTTTTTTAGGGTATCCTCGTTGATAGAGTGACTCGTGGAGGGCTGTTTCCACTAGAAGATTGATTCGTTGTAGTCATTTAGTCGAATAGATACGATATAATTATATCTCATGCAGTGTGCAAAATATTGCAGAAAGTTACATCGAAGTAAAACAAAAAGTGGGGATGCGAAGCATTAGCTTTTTGAGATGGATTTCTCAGCCTTGGAACATGCAGAGATACAAGTATTCCGGCATTTCGAGTGGTGCTCAAATGACTGTTTCCAATATTTGGTGGTGTTGTAGGTCCTTTTTTGCTGCTAATTTCAATAGGAGGACCACATGGGTAGCCCCATTTTTTCTCCAACAGGATTCCATATTCCAGCCGTACCTTCTTAGTGTTGATTGTCACTCGATATAGATTGAAGAATTAGAATGAGATAAGTTTTATTTTTGTGGAAGCACATCCTTATTTTACTTTGAATTCTTAATAAATAATTTATCTATTATGAACTCTTTAATGGAATTGAGATTTGTCGTCCCTATTTGGCTGAAGTTGCGATCTATTATTCTAGTTGAAAATAGCAAGACACCGCACAATACACTACTAGACACAATATATTAACAATGTCGTATAAATATTCGTTAGCGAGAGTTAATTTTAGGGTTGTCGATATTTTGATAGTAGGGCAGTTAAGGGACAACCAAACGGCGACAACAGATCCTAACTCTCACTAAGAAATCATAATGGAGAAAAATGATTTATTAAGATTAGAAATCAACCCTTTCGTCGAGTATCATTAATCTCTACGAGAAGAAATTAAAATCTTGCATACATGAATGCTTTAATATTGCCTACCCATCTTGTAAACTTCTCAACAAAAATAGTCTAATTTCGTAAGTGCAAGAGTGGATTTAATACACGTATGAATGTTAATTCAAGAAACTTCACAACAATCGGTTCACAAGTATCAAAATTATAACAAGAGGTCGTGAAGAACAAGAACAACCTAGGAACAACACAGCATCATGGTACAAATTTACTACTTAGACTAGTCGATCAAAACGAGGGAAAAAGAACATCTAAAAGATTCAAACTTCTTAAATTAATATAAACATACGATAGTTAATCTGGCTGTTTAATCTTAACTATTATAGTTGGCAGATACGAAAAAGGCCAGAAGTAGTAAAGTATCGAATCCTGCGGATGGGCACATGGATTTCTGCAAATTTTGACAAATATATGGATCCTATTCGTAATCATCTCAAGAATCACAAGTCCAACAATCACAAAAGACACCACTCTTTCCAATGAGGATATATGAATTCGTACTTTTCAGTACACTTTAGTTGTAGTCCGTGATTTACAATGGATTCTTTTCATGCACACACTTCTATAAGAAAAATTTGACAGTCACATATGCATACGTAATATAATTGTTCATTCAAATCACGATACCTCAAAAATGAAATTGATAAAAGAGGAACAAAGTGGATGAACTGACCCACTTTACACCTGAAATGTCGTGATTTAAGTGACTTGAAGTTCGATTGATCATGATTTGAGTGGGCAGTCAAAACTCCTACTACGTGCACATATACGACAATCCCAAAGACACGAAAATAGTACACAAACTTTTTAAATTTTAAGTCATACATCACCCGTGGAAGAACTTGGCTAGAGGGTTTATAATCATGCTAGGGGTATTTTCTTCTTAAGGCGAATTATATGTATACAAAGTGCTTATATGTGTGATATTATACGGGTGATATCACAAGATAATTCTCTTTTTGAATGGCCTGTTGTAAATGAATGAGTGTTACTTTAAGTAAAAAGATTAATTCTATCAACGCTTCTAGAGTCTCGACCGGAGAAAATAGACTATAGTGGATGTCAATTTTAAAGGCGGGTAGATGTTCGATTTTAAAGGTTCAAAAAATCAATTATGCTACTCGTACATTATTTGTATACAACTTGGATGACATTTGAATATACGACAAAATCGAGATCATCGATTGTTTTTAGTGTTGGAGATTCAATGATAAAATTGTGTCACATTGTACAATGTAAAGTAAAACGTCAACTAAAATGCATGCGTAGCAAGATTGAACAAAAATTGTGGCAACCACTCGAGTAGATATGGAGCAAGAAATTTGTTGAAAAATACTCAAGTTTACAGTCGAGACAGAATGTTGGAAATAGAAATAAGTACTGTACAAAGTCTGATGTTGAAACCTGAAACCGACTTTCATCGGTGAAAGCCAAGTCTGAGGCTAATATGAATAGAGTGTTGAATTTTTCTGCCTTATTTTATCAAAACATTAAGAGGATTTTTCGCTTGAATGTTGAAACAAAATATTACCTAATTAAACATTATTAACAAAAACAAAAACATCCCATAAAGCAATTCAAGATTATAAGAGAACCAACACACAACATTATACCCAATGGGTTTAGGGTCCCACATTGTCCTTTCTCAAAGCCCAAAAAACCCATGGGCTGTCCTTTACCCCCAACCACACCCCAGCACCCCTCCCCTTCAAATCTTCATAAATACCTTCTCAACCCACTATCCTCATCACCACCATTTTCACTTTTCAACCTCTCTTCTCATTCAAACTTTCTTGTATAATAAACATATTTTTCTCCACATGGCAATCAAAAAACCATCTAACAAACTGCCACAAACAGCAGTTTTGAAGCAAATTCTCAAAAGATGTTCAAGCTTAGGCAAGAAACAAGGGTATAATGATGAAGATGGGCTTCCGTTCGACGTACCGAAAGGCCATTTTGCAGTTTATGTTGGTGAAAACAGAAGCAGATACATAGTTCCCATATCTTTCTTGTCTCACCCTGAATTCCAGTGCCTTCTTCGTCGAGCCGAAGAAGAATTTGGATTCGATCATGATATGGGACTCACTATTCCTTGTGAAGAAGTTGTTTTTCGATCTCTTACGTCAATGCTTCGATGAAAACATGAATTTGTTTGGAGAGAGGTGAACAAGATGAAACTGCATTGTTTTGTCTTTTTTAACATCTTTCTTCATTACGGCCAGTTTGATTTATTTTTTTTTCTTCTTTTTAGCCCCTTTGGGTGTTTGTAATTTTTCTAGTGACCCTAACCCCAAGGCCCGTGAATATTTTCTGGGTTAGATTTGAAAAACGTATGTAAATTTTCCTCATAGAGGTGTTTCAGTACACCCTGTGAGAGATTTTAATTAATGTTAAGACAATTTGCAAATTTTTGTTCATTTCGGACAATCCCATGAAGAAATTTCCATAATCCCATGTATTTTTAGTATAAACAAAAAACAACTAATAACATAAAATTAAAATAATTGTAACATTTGAAAATTTTCATAAGAAAATAAATCTTAGAACATATTTGAAGGTATTCATTGTAGACCACTTTTCAGTCTTAATTGGTGCCATTACACAACATTGAAGATTATAACATAATGTCATAGAATGAATTTTTATACATTTTTATGGGTCTCGTTTGACATGACTTTTGAAAAGTAAAAAATTAATTTTAACCATATTTTGATAATTTTGTTGAAATTTTTTATCTGAAACTAGAAAAACTTTTAGAAGAAATTGGCTTTAGAGCATCTTCATTGATGCTGTAAAATTGAGTATAAATCGGCATTTTCAAAACCATATTTGCATCCCTATTTACATTTCGATGGATTCAAATCAAAATTTTGCAGCAATTGAAATACTTGTAGGAGTGAGTCCCATAGATCTGAAAAAATATGTAAATTTACAATTTTTTTTAACATTTTTTGTCGAAAAATGCACTTTGTATTTCTTTTGCATCTCTCCATTGAATAAATTTTCAATCACTTCGAAGATTTAGAGGGTGTTTGATGTAGATTAAAATTAAATTTTTTAGCAGATTGTGATATAAAATTTTGAAATGTGTGGTTGAAAAGTTGTGAGATCCATGGAAGATGTAGTTAACATTGATTATTTGATTTTGACTTGAATTAAAATCGAATTTTAATCCGGACCAAAAATGGACTTAATTTAGTTAAAAAAATAAAAATAAAAAATGTAAAAGCTTGCCTAACGGGCCTATATATAGTATACCATCTGGTACATTTTTTGTACGATTTCGTACATTTACATATAATTTTCATTTTTGTCCATGACTGTACATTTATTACCATTTCAACAATAATCTTAGACTAATTAAAGAGTAGCTTTATGCATGTCTTCGACATAAATTAACAAATTGTTGGGCATATTTCATAATGAATCATAAGTTTTGGGGTCCATATCCAAAATTTGTCTATGAAAACAGTAAGTCATGGACTTGCTCTCGCTTTTACAGAGGACAATTTGGATTTAATTCCTTATCTTTTATTGTAGTGAATATACAGACAATTTTTTTTCTCCAAAATGTTAAAGATTCTATACGGACGAACTTGCATCAAGCCTGATAATAGGAAAAAAAAAAATGAATTAAAGTCTTAGTATTCTCTTTGATAGTTTACATTTTAAACAAATGTTGTGTGTTGTGCTATTCGTAGCATGATGTGCATGACAACGCATCGAGTGCCTACAACTGCGACTATTTGTGCAACTAATGTCACAAATATGTTCATGCCCCTTGCTAACGGGTGGACATTGAACCTCGTCACTTGTGTGTTGTATTGTTCAAGCGCGACATGTGTGACAACTTTGTAGGTGTTTGTAATTGTGGTTGCTACATGTTTAAAGCAACAACAGTGGAGGCATGACATCACAATGCATTATGATCCGAGATAGAACGACGACGAGCTGATTTGCCGATCAACTCGACCGGCACGAATTAAAACGGCGATCAAAGTTCAGGCAATAGATAACTCGAGAAAAAGTATGTGTACCTGCTATACACATACAACCTCCACACACTAGCTTTTATTAATATAGGGACCATCAAAGGAGAAAGGATTGTCTATTGTGAGCTGGTCCTTCCCCATCTCTATTGAAGCATTGGTTTAATTTCTCTTTTACTTTCAGCCACAAGGTACCTGACAACTCTTTTGCATAAAATTGTATGAGAAATGCTACATGTACCACCTGATTTATAGAAATTACAGGTGGCGAGATCTCACACCATCTTTTACAAAAAAAAAAAACATGTTTAATCCAATCTTTAAAATACTGCCATGTCATTATCTTGTGTTAAGCCCACAAAGTACAAACAGCATTGTTGAAACTGTATATCTTGTGTTTAGCCCACATTGTAATGATCATAGCTTCAATTATATTTCCACAAATTTGAAATCCATCATAGTATCCCCCTTGGGAAAGAAAATATCACACCATCATAATTGATGTGTTATTCATATATTCATGTTTGGTAGTGATTATTAAATCAAAATCAAAAATTAGTTTTAGCAACATATTTCATGAGTCCAACAATTTTTCAATCACACATTCATCATTTTATAACAAAATTTACTAAAAATCTGATTTTTTTTTTTTAACAAAATTTACTTTTATATTGCCTTGCCTGCCCAAGAACAAAAGGATTTAGGGCCCGCTTGGCATAGTTGTTAAAAAGTCAAAAGCTATTCTAGAAATTATGAAATTGTTTTTGGACGATAATTTTCTAAAAGCGCACTCTCGAAAACAATAGAAATAGAAACAAAAGTTGTCTCAAACAACCGTGATACTACAAGATAGCATAGAAGAATAAATTGTGTCATGCCCGTTAATCCTATCGTACTCCTCATGAGAGGTTTTTCGTGAAATTATTCAAATTTGAAACCTAGAACAAGTTAGTGATTACCTATTAAGGTCATGTTTGTCTCCCATTATTTCAAAACGTTGTTAGTCAAACCAATAAAATTACTTTAAATTTCAATCACACATTCTCCAACAAATATTAGTCATTACTCCACTTCTTCTATGATAACGAGAGACAAACACGCAATAAGAACACTAAGAAGCGCATGAATGAGATTAAAGTAACATAAAATCAAAGAGATGATGTTAGTTTAAAGTAAACTCCTTCCTAATAAAGTACAAATGTTAGTACTAACCTGAGCAGTAGTTTTGTGTCAGTCTACTTTTGAGGCTGCATGTTACTTCTGAACTACTTCATTTTGTCTTGTCTGTACCTTTACCATTTAAATTAAAGTTAAGTAGGTGAATAATTGCTAATAAATACTTCGAATTTATACATTTACATATCTTAGTCTCGATACGATTCAGCTAAAAAATTAATAAGTAATTTTAATCGCACATTTCATGAAATTTACAACTTTTCAATCACACTTTACATCAATGTTAATTATCAAAATCTACTAAAAATATAATTTTTTTCTTAACCAAAAGTGGCTTAATATATCCATAAGAGTTTCCAAGCTCAGTTTTTATTTCATTTTATTAGATCCAAAAAATATTTCTCCGGCTATCGTGGTATGCAATTATGGTAGAAAATCTATTAAGCCCCCTCTTTGACAATCATTATTTGTAAAAAAAAATGAAGTTTTAAATAGTGATTTTTCAGAGAATGTATGATTTTTACGTACAAATTATTTTATTGTGTGAATATATAGTTAATTGAAAAAAATGATTTTAAAATAATGGAGGTCAAAGGCTAAATATATTGAATGAAGAATGATCTCTATCTGGGGCCCATTCGTACTACCCTAGCACGTGATAATTGGCCCGCAATTGATCCAGTCCCGTGCAACTTGTGGAACATGTACGATTCATGGTCACGTGGCCCGGTCATCCACAAATCATGACACCGTTTGTTCCGATGGATTCATATTCAACTTGTAGTAGTAGTTTTTCTTGCAAAATAATCATTTTGAAGCTTTTTTCTTTTCCTTTTTTTTTTTATCGTCAAATCCTAGCTAGGGACCGGAAATCAAGGTGCACTTTTAGAGCGTGATTGACCAATTTCCCATATTACCAACACAAACTCGATATTGAGAGACTGTATTTCATTCGTAATAGCACAGAACATACAACTTTCTTTAAACATAGACTCTATATGTCTATGGACCAATTTGTTGACATGGCCATCGGGGCCCTCGGCCTCGATCTCTTCAAAAATCTTCGACCATTATATTAGTCCCGAACTCATGAAAGTCCCCACGCGATTACAAATCCAGACTAGGGCTGGGATCCAACCTCAAATTTGTTCCATCTAAAGGTGTGACCCTAAGGCAAAGAACTAGAGGTGGCAATGGGCTGAGCCGAGCCGGCTCGGCCCATGCCAACACGAGCACGAGCCGAGCTCGTGGTTCGGCTCGGCTTGTGGGCGTTTGGGTGAGCTCGGATCGTCCGAGCTCACCCAAAATGAGCCAAGCGGCGAAACTAGTGTAGTAGTGTTTAAAA
>CAIGRH010006291.1:0-15079 GCA_903798295.1 Fraxinus nigra | reverse complement strand
TAAAAATTTAAAATAATTAATTAATTTTAATATCATATTTTATGAAATTAACAATTTTCATCAAGTTTCAAGTATACATTTCGTCAATTTTTATCAAAATAATAAAAAAAATCAAACTTTTAGCAATTATAAAATTCAGGCATAATACTAGTTAAAGAGTATTATGGTGGATTAAACAAGATAATTTTTTGGTTATTTTCATTTAAAATTGTACATTTAACTATATATATTTTCTTATTCAATCTAATTTCTTCTATGGCCTCTACATTATGTTAAACAATAGTGCAAATGACAATTTTTTTTTTAAAAAAATGAAAAATATTAAAGAGCATACTCCTCCTTAATCTACCACAATATAATATAAACATATACCTAGCACCATCCATTACAATTATATACTAAAATTTCTTATATGACCTAATATTGTATGCTAAACGCACCCATAGATTACTGCAGACGATCCGATCCAATTTTACACTTCTAGTTTATTTTTCATGGAACTATAATTGATTCAATACAAAACAACTTTGTGTGTTTCATTAGGAATTTCTTGATAAAAGTAACAATTAAGCCCCTATTTGGTACACATTAAAATTTTCATTTTCATTCTTCTACTCATTTTCAATTACACGTTATTCAATAAAATAATATTTTTCATCACGTCAATAATTTTTTCTTATTTTTCAACCACACATTCTCCACCAATCTACTATTCCAGAATATATTATTCCAAAATAATGTGGTTCAAACACACCATAAACCTGTATTTGGTTCAAGTTTAAAAGTTATTTATAAACATTAATGTCACTTTTTATCAACACGATTTGAGAAACTCACAAGGACTATCCACCATTTATTTATATTTTTTAAATAATTTGAACAATTTATAAATATTTTCCAAAATATAAAAAGCTATATTATATGACAATTGTGTTTAAAAAGAAAAAAAAAAAAGAAATTATCGTTAGGCACAATTTTTCCCTTTTATGGGCACCTCTATTTTGATTTTTGAAACATTGGCAAAACGAACTACATATCCTACAAGATTGACCTTGGCTGTACAGCGACACGCAAAAGAGGCTGTCCGTCCCCTCCTCGCTCAAGTGTTCATGTAATTCCTCTTTCTCCCTCTTGTCTCTTTGTATTCTGTGGATTCATTTTCTTGCCCTTCAAATTCCCATTTGTATTATTCTAATGCAAAACTATTGTATATGCATTTTTTTTTCTATAACTGTCAAGAAAGTTTACCGAGTAACACCTTGTGTGAAAGATTGAGTTTTTATTATTATTTTTTTTGTCTAGGAGAATAAAGAAAGAGAATTTTTAATTTACCTTTCGTAGGACAAGGAGACATAAAGTTGAGAAATTTAATGTGGGTAAATATTGCTGGGAAGTTGGTATAATGCTGTTAAAAGATCGAAGTTATAATGGGCACTTGAAATTGTTGTTAAATGTGGTTGAGCTAGCCAGCCGCACTCCCCTCCTCCGTTCGCAGGGTGTTTATTGGTCAAATATGCAGAGAAATTGTTGTACATAGGATTGCTTAAAATTTGAATCGGGTCTATGTTTTTTTTTTTTTTTAAAGTGTTTTACAAACTTAGTATTTTTGGTGTCCAGTATAACAACTAAGGTGGTATCCAGCCAAACATGCTAAAATACCATAAGTGTAAAGGGCTCCGGTGGGGGATTTTGATGGTGGTGGTTTGATACAGAATTAGGGCAGTGCCTCAGGTTTGTTAAAATGGGGTTTAATGTTCAACTTCTCATGGAATATTCAAAATTCCACGCCTTTCGTACAAATAGCATAAAAATTCTGTCCAGGTTTTTGATGCAGTACCATGATAGGTTCCCCCGCTACTGTCGCTCTATTGCTGGAAGCTCCCAATGAAGAGCTGCAAACCTGCTGAATAGTTTCAGATTAGGCCTCAGTTATGTAATAGGAAAACCAGCAAAATAGTCTGATGAATTGTAACTATCACTGAGGAACGATGGAAGATCAAAGTAATTTGTTATTGAAGATTGAATTAACAGAATTAACAAGAAGTTCCAAGGCTATTAGAGAGGCCTGGTCTCTCCCCCCTTTTCCCAACAGAAAACTCAGTAATTTGGTATGCCCCCAGCCCCCTTTCCCTCCAACATTTATTCACATTACCCTACTCTAACATTATTACATTTTTACCCCCCATCTAACTAACTACTGACGACTTGGCAACCCTTTTCTTCCTCATTGCATATGTGAACCAGACTGGGGGTCTATCATTACCCGCCGCCCCGAAATCTACCTTGTCCTCAAGGTGGAAGTATATTTCAACTTCAAAATTCGGAACCAAATTTGGAGTAAGCTTGTTGTAGCTGTTAACTCGTGTAGTCAAACGACCACCTAGAATTAGAATGTTATCCATGCAAATCCCATAACCAGTTGAACCTACCAAAGGAATTTCCCTTGTCATTTTTGGTGGTTGAAGTACTGTAACAACATTAGCTTTTGGGTGGATGATTTGTATTGAGTGGGTTGAGATATTTAGGTGAGTATATGGGTATAATAATGGGTCATCAAAAGAGTTTGGGCTAAGGGAATTATTTTTATTTCTATTTGGATTGTAATTCATCTGGGCCTGCTTAACTAATTCATTCTTGTCTTCCACGTGTTGGGCTAACTCCCTAATATGACCCAAACCCAAAGGCTTTATCACCCTGACTCCAGTCCTAATTATTGGTTTCAGCCCCTTGATAAAAATGTCTTCCATCACAGCTTTAGAATTTGCCGACAATGGAGTTGCAAGTACCTCTAAAACCGGCTTTTCCAGCACAACCTCGTGCCTCTGCCTTCCCTGGTTCTTCCTTGCGGTTATGGCTGTCAATAATTGTCCCAATTTCATCCGGTTCAGGCAGTGAAGCTGCTTGACCTTTTTCTTCCCCTGCTGGAATTTCTTCTCCAATGAAGAAATCATTCCCACCAACCCAAGCCGATACTAAGGCCTTCAATTCTTCCCAAGTTTGTGTTGGACGGTGATCTTCTATCCATTGAAACCATGCCCATGCCTCTCCATCAAAGCACGCGACTACAGCTTCTACCTTTTCCCTCTCCGACAACCTACGGTTCGTGACTAGACACTGCTCCGTCCTAAACAACCACAAATCTAGATTCTCGCCATAGAATATTGATGTTTTCAGTCGACCCTGTGAATCCAACCCTAACTCCGCTTCTCGATCTCCCTCTTCTAGTCGTCTTATCACCCGGTCCAGCCGATCAACTATAGAACCCCAACTCTCGTGCAATTCTTTGCTCAAATTTGTTGTCATTACCCTAAGATCGATGCTTTGATACCAATTTGATAGGTTCCCCTGCTACTGTCGCTCTATTGCTGGAAGCTCCCAATGAAGAGCTTCAAACCTGCTGAATAGTTTCATATTAGGCCTCAGTTATGTAATAGGAAAACCAGCAAAATAGTTTGATGGATTGTAACTATCACTGAGGAACGATGGAAGATCAAAGTAATTTGTTATTGAAGATTGAATGAACAGAATTAACAAGAAGTTCCAAGGCTATTAGAGAGGCCTGGTCTCTCCCCCCTTTTCCCAACAGAAAACTCAGTAATTTGGTATGCCCCCAGCCCCCTTTCCCTCCAACATTTATTCACATTACCNACTGTCGCTCTATTGCTGGAAGCTCCCAATGAAGAGCTTCAAACCTGCTGAATAGTTTCATATTAGGCCTCAGTTATGTAATAGGAAAACCAGCAAAATAGTTTGATGGATTGTAACTATCACTGAGGAACGATGGAAGATCAAAGTAATTTGTTATTGAAGATTGAATGAACAGAATTAACAAGAAGTTCCAAGGCTATTAGAGAGGCCTGGTCTCTCCCCCCTTTTCCCAACAGAAAACTCAGTAATTTGGTATGCCCCCAGCCCCCTTTCCCTCCAACATTTATTCACATTACCTACTCTAACATTATTACATTTTTACCCCCCATCTAACTAACTACTGATGACTTGGCAACCCTTTTCTTCCTCATTGCATATGTGAACCAGACTGGGGCTCTATCATACCAATAGAGAACGATTATCAAACTAAGGAATTAAAGCATAAAATAGAGAAGAAAGAAGTGAGAAGAAGAAGAAAGGGAGAAGCAAGGAAGAAAGAGACGTGAAGAAGGAGGAAAAACGTGGCAACGGCCAATCTCAATTTTAATCAATCATTTAACTGTCTAAATTGTAATGTAAGACTGTTTAAATAGTGAAAACCTAGCTGGGCTTGGACCAACCCACTACTACAAGTCCAATAACAATAAAACTAGAAACATAAACGATAAGGTCCAATAACGATAAAATAAATAAGGTCCAATAACGATAAAATAAATCTTGAGGATCCAATGATGTCCGCATAAGTTTTTGCATGAATTGATATCTGATTCAAATTCTTCCCAACGAGTTAAAACTTTGATCTGAGTATACTTAGCAATGTTTATGTGTCTTGAATCCTTGATCATCTGCTTTTGAATAGTTTCTTCAAATAGTTTGTAGGTGCCTACTAGAATAACAGTAATCTTAATCCTTTCTTACAGTCTCTCTCTATATGTTGAAAATCACATTCTTGTGAAAATCACGTTCTTGTGTGATTTTAGTTTCTATCCATTGGATAGGTACATAAAAGAGTAGGCTACCGTCCAATTAGAGGGATGATGATATCGGCTGGACATACTCTGCTTGCTTCTCTAACTCCTACTCATTCCGTTATCCTAAAACCTCATGGCAGATCGTTGACAAACTTATTTTGTGGAAATACTTCAAAATCAAGGAAACTACATTCCTACCATCAGAAGTACCTGTGTCACACAGAATCTATTATGGTTGCTGCTCGCTATCCTCCCCCTTGGTTCAGGTGTGTTTCTTGAGCTTTAGGTTAGTTTATTTTCAGTAGGTGGACTAGTTGATTTTTGACCCTTTATAATTATTGCACTTTTAAATACAGTGTTGCTCCCATGATGGAGTGGACAGATAATCATTATAGGACTATGGCTCGGCTCATCTCAAAGCATGCATGGCTATACACCGAAATGATTGCTGCAGAAACAATTGTTTATCAGAAGGGGAATTTGGTAATAATATTCATATAGAGTTTGTATCTTGAATTTATTTCTGTTAGCGAGCAGAAATGTTTATTTCATGAAAGCTTTGATCTGCTAACAAAAAGAAAAAATATAGCACGCAGACACAAGCATAAATACCAGTGGAAACATCACTTTTTTTACAACGCTAATGTTATTTAAAGGATAACTGTTTTCCAGAAAAAAACATGTCCAATCTTACTTAGATGTTGGATTTTTGCTGGATTTTCAGCTTACACACAGTTTCTTATTATTTGATGTGTGTTTCTTGGAACATTTATGGTATAAATACTTCAATGCTCTTCAACTTGAGAGTGGTGCATCTCTTTTATTTAGGAGTCCGCTTCACATCTGACTTCATCTACAATTTCTTCACATATCAGGATAGATTCTTGGAATTTGGTCCGGAGCAACATCCTATAGTTCTTCAGATTGGGGGAAATAATTTGGAAAACATTGCTAAAGCAACTCAACTTGCAAATCCTTATGGATATGATGAGATCAATTTCAAGTTTGTTTCTGTAGTTTTAAATATTGGATCTCTCTCTCTCTCTCTCTCTCTCACACACACACACACACACACACACACACATCACTGAACCAAGACATTTTCATAACAGCTGTGGATGTCCTAGTCCGAAGGTTGCTGGACATGGGTGTTTTGGGGTGCGTCTTATGCTTGATCCAAAGGTATGTATTGGCTCTGGACCTATTTGAGATAATACTGTATGTGAATGTGTTTTTACATAGTTATATTGTCTTTTACAAGGAAAGTTTGTAGCTGAGGCCATGTCAGTGATTGCGGCAAATACAAATGTTCCTGTTAGTGTAAAATGTCGAATTGGTGTTGACGATCATGATTCATACAATGAGCTATGTGAGTTCTTCCGCTTCTTTCTTTAAATAGGACAAAAAGAAGGTTTGTTAAATACGAACTTTTATCTAGCCATTCAGGATTGTTTAAAACACTCATGTTTCCTTAAGAAATAACATGGTACAGATGGAAGTTCTGACATCTTCATTTCTAACATTTGGGACATAGTAGATTGTTGTAAGACACTCAAAAAGATTTAACATTTGTTTACTTGTAACTAGCTATATATCCATAAAATATTCAGTTGCCTATTCCCCCTTTGATTTTCAACTCTATTTGTGGTGATCAGTCTTGCTCGCGCTTATAAGTGTTTCCTGGAAGTGAATTTTCTGAAGTCATAGACCTGGACCTCCACGTTCAGTATAGTCAAATTTGTTTAGGTCTAAGATTCAACCATGATTATTATTTGAGAGTTTTCCTAAAGAGTAAAGTGGCTCTTTTTCCCCTTTTTTCTCCATCATCTGAAATGTAAGCTAATCAAGGTGCAATCATATGCATGACCAGCTTACATTGCTGTCTAACTTTTAACATAATATTGTTACGTGTTGTAGATGTTGCAACATTTTTGCAACTAGCCATCTGATAATCTAGTCATATTCCAGTGATGCTGGGGTATGGGTACACATTCACATTTACAGTGATTACTAACTACTCAAATCTGCACCCATGTCATCATGTCCATATAAAAATGGATTCCCTTAAGTTGTCATTTACATTATTTCATTAATGATTCTGGGTGCCAATTCTACTTCTTTGTTTGAGGATTAACGTATAGGCCCCATTTTCTTTCTCTGCAGGCGATTTCATAAATAAGGTTTCATCTCAATCACCAACTAAGCATTTCATCATACACTCCCGAAAGGCACTGCTTAATGGAATTAGCCCAGCCGAAAATAGAACAATTCCTCCCTTGAAGTATGTATTTAGTTGGTATCAAGCACTTATTGTCTATCTAATCTACAAAAGTTACTGTGGCATTTCTATTCAGTCACTTTTATTAGCTTCTCTCTGTGTCCTGTAATCAGCATGGTTATCTTTTGTCTCCTTGTGTTTGAACGAGAATTGGTTTATTACTTTTCTTCCTCCCGTTACAATTTATATTGCAGATATGAATACTACTATGCTCTTGTGCGTGATTTTCCTGATCTGCGGTTTACTATTAATGGAGGCATAAACACCATTGATGAGGTAAGTGTCAAGTTCATACCTATTGTCAAATGCACAAATGACCCAAATTTTATATATTCAAGTTGCTACCCAAAAAAATTCTTAATAAAAACTTAACATGAAAAATAATTACTTATAAATTTATGTAAAGAGGCTTACTCAAGGTAAAATTTAATATTCTTTATTTATAAATAAATAATAATAAAAAAAGAATAAAGATTCTTCTACATCATATCTTATTCCTCTATGTTTGGAAAGATCAAATAAAAATTTTATCTGCAATTTAAGGATTTAGGAACACATAATAAATTACCATTAAATTTTTATTTGATTGAAATGTTGAAAATAGGCTATTATGTTAAACATCGTTATACATTAATTAACATAATCCTGTCAGCACAGTAACTTGGAAAGAATTCACACTTAAGTCATCTCTATGCACGAGAACTTACTATCAAAATTGTCACAATCTCCCATGAACAATGTCAGTAACGTCAACTCCCAAAAACCGACTTCCTGTACTAATTTCCAGAATCCATACTCATGTGAAAAAATCAAGCATAATTTTATTCACATCATAGCCAACAAATATAATATTAGTTTGGCAAATAAAAATAATCAAATATAATATATTTCAAATTCCTCAAGCATAGAGGTCCATAACATAATGAACTTAAATTTACTGCAGTAATAAAATTTTAGTCACGTTACAACAGATTTAATTTATTGAGTCCAATGGATCCTCGCAAAACGATCGCACCTCATCGCTCGCCAACCATCGACCCATTTTAACCTATAAAAGATAGGGGAAAATGGTGAATATATGAGAATACTCAACAAGACACGAGTAATTGTGCAATTTCGAATAAAAATATTAAATCACGTGTAAAAAATATCATATTGTCATATCATATCTTTAGAAATTGTTTCATAATAAATCATATATTTGGTATCAGGTGCCCCATTTCATATCATATGATAAGATAATTTGCATTAGCATAATATTTATCAATACGAAGAAATAAATTAAATGGGACAAGCCACTTGCACTTCGTAATCCTGCCTCGTTAGATCAAATAAACTTTCAAAAGACAATCGAAAGATCCCACGCTCCAAACTTTTCAAATTTTCTTGACAAAAGACTTGAAACCGCTACTGCATAACAATCATTTACCCTCCCTGGCCGTGAGATGTACGTCTCTTTTTGTGTTGTAATTTTATCTGCCTTCATGGGGTGTATATATATATATATATATATCAAGAACGAATTTTAAAATTTTATCTCAATCCACCAAGATTACAATTTATATTAGCAGAAAAATATGATTAATATTCTTACACAGCTACATCACTCATAAGACCTTTTCTTTTCAAAATAGTTCCTTTGTTCTTTATTTGGATGCTCGGGAAGGGTTAACGATTTGGAGAAGATTCCACCCACCTACCCAAACAAAAGAACAAACAGAAGGAGTCATGGAAAAACCAACATAAATAGGAAAGATGAATTATAACCAATCACTAAAGGAAATTCACTTGGAGATTACACACACTAGGAATTTTTTAAAAAGATAACAGAGGACACATAATGGCCCATTACTATGGATTCTGGGCATTATCAAACTATGGTCATGATTTATACATTTCTCATCAACTTAAGTTGGTACGTTATGTGGATGTAGAAGATTATACCACGAGTAATTCGGATCATAATGCTTTTATATAGCTATAAATAAAGGCATGTAGTGTCTTTGTTTCCCATTCTCTATTGACATTTTAATCCGTAGGTGAATGCAGCTATAAAGGAAGGAGCCCATGGAGTAATGGTTGGACGTTCTGCATACCATAAGTATGAACTCTGTGCACTTTACATAATTTATTTCTTTCCTCCACTATTTTCTTGTGTTATTTTTATTTTAACAGCCATACACGCTCTTTCTAATGAATAGAGATTTTGTTGTATCTGTAATTAAGCCCATTTTCGACAACCATTTTAATGAATTTTTTTTTTTTTTATTATTTTTTTCTGGGGGTGGAATGAGTTTTGGAATATTGGTTTTTTTGGAGAATGTGTGGTTAATAAGTAGGAAAGTGTTTTGAGTTTACGTGCAAAATATTTTATTGTGTGAATTTGTGGTTGAAAACGAGTTTGAGAGAAAAAGAGTTTTGTTTTAATGGTAGACAAACAAGGGCTAAGTAGTTTAAGACTTAATTTGACATCTTATAAATCCTTGACTTTTGTTATATGACATTTTTTTGAACTGATCTTTGAGCTGTATGTATGTTTTACCCTTATTTGACCTTTGTGTTTTCGAAAACTTTAGTTTTACTGAAAGCGGTAATGTGCTTAAACATTATGAACGAATGCTCAACACAAAGGCATCCACAGCTATGGGTATGATAGACTTTTGTGAATTACAGATTTGTGATTGTGATTCTCTTTGTTTTGATGTTCATCGAGACTCTTAAGATACCTATTCGCACAATTTGGTTATGTAACTTTGACTACAAAGAAACAGTGGCTTCCTCTGACTGTGTTGGATAAAAGAAGCAATTATTTAAGTTAAGCCAAGTTGCATAATCTAAGAAGGGATTTTTTGTACAAAAATATATTTGATTACAGAAATAAGAAGGCATTCCTATGAGTACATATATATTTTCGGCTTCTTTTTGCTCCCTATAAATGAATGACCTGTGAAGAAAGTTCTAATAGTTCTCTCACCAGTCACCTGGTTACTTGAATGGTAGTTGTGGCAGTTTAGAAAAGGTTATTGCCTACTAATTGCAATAGATAGACAATTGAGTTGCGACCTAATATATGTCAGTCATTTTATCAAATAATGGAAAAAAATTAGGTCTTCACCTGTTCAGCCTTTTCATTTATGCTAGCATTTTTTGGTAACAGTAACGGGGTTATTTTATTTGATATTCTGGGGGATCATTCTTTCCTTAACTTCAAAAAATTCAGAGATTCAAATATACATTTTTCAACCAAAGATGTTTTCCTCACATAACAATCTAGAACTAAATAAGTGAGCAGCAAAGATATTCCCTTTATCCATGACTAGATGATATATAGTTAGTTTATGGTGTTGCAGCAAAGAATTGTTGTAGGGATATTATTGGTTCTATTGTATTTAGATAAAGATGAAAAACAAGAAATTTTCTTGTCCAGAATATAGTAAAGCTCTGGTGACCGTTATTGTCCTTGTGGAGGAACTGAGGTTCCATTTTTTGGTACAACTGTCCATCAAAGAATGTCTATTTGTGTAGTAATTGGTTTCGGAGTCTCTGTCTAAACTCAGGATCTTTCTAAACATTATATACCAATCTAAAACTTGCAAGTTTTATGGTTTCTTTTTTACTTCCTCTGAGAAGTTGACTGATGGTCAATTTATTTTTTTGGCAGTCCATGGAATCTTTTAGGAAATGTTGACAGTGCAATATATGGTGCACCTCCCAGCAATCTAACACGGCGCCAGGTTTCTCAATCAACCCGATTTTCTTTTAATGTTGCATTAAATGCCTTAATAGTGAACTCTGTCTAGTAATTCTTCTTTTAGGTCCTCGAAAAGTATCAGGTATATGGCGATTCAGTACTGGGAAAATATGGACAGAGACCAAATGTTCGGGAGGTTATAAGGGTATGCATGCAATCTGAGACGTTCTTTTAAATTTCGGGTTGACCTTAGTTTTATTAAGGAACAGATTATATAATAGGTGTTGTTAGCAATATTATGTTGTATGTCAATTGCAAGATTGTCAGCTGTCCTCTTTGCTCGTCAGCGTCTACTCTTCTTCTGTCCATTTGTCGTTTGGATTATGCATATCTAAATTTTTGTTCTTCCTCCGGGGAGGAAAAATATATATATTTTCACATGCATTTCCTTTCATCATTAAGATAATTTTTTCTCGTCGTGTACTGCTAACACGAAATTCCTGAAATACACCACAGCCTTTGCTTGGTCTTTTTCACTCAGAGCCCGGAAATGGTCGATGGAAGCGTAAAGCTGATGCTGCTTTCATGCACTGCACGGTAAGTCATCGTCACTTTGAAAGCTATAGTATATTGTGTTCAGAACTGTTTGTCCTACAACTTATGTGAAGTAACTTTGTGCCTGGATAGAAAAAGCTTTCATAGATACTCTTGAATATGATACTAATGTATATTGTTTGATAGCATATGACCATTTGGTGTATTCTACTCCAGTAAATGATGAGGTGAACATTAGTAGAAATGACAAAACAACTTTCACATTATTATTCTTGCTTTGATTTCTGTTATTGGCTCGGTAATTGAATGATTGGTTACCAATTCTAAATTGGTGACAAGGGAGAATAGCCAAGTTTCGTAGACTGCAAATTTAATTTTCGTTAGTAGGAAAGATGTTTTGTTTTATTGCAACATCAATCTTCTTTTCATGTTTCTATACGTCCACGAGAATTATGTGCAATCAATACAATTGAGCCTATGTTAGGCTAATGTTTATAAACGATGAAACCATTTTTTATCCACATTTCGTGGGATCTACAAGTACTACTCATTTATATCATTTTATAATTTAAACTGTTTTTAAACACTTCCTAGACAAGCTTTGTGATTAAGACAGACTAGATGTATTTCCTGGACATGTACATGTCTGATTATTCTTTTTAACATAAATAAAAAAAATTGTGAAGTATTGTGGAGCTCTCTGTAGTAGTATTCAATGCATGAGGGCTAACAGAATGAAAAAAGTTTGTGTGATTAACCAATCATCAGTATAAGATCCCTAAAATCTCTATTTATTATATGATTGATATCCTTATATCAGATAGAAAGATGTCGCTAGCGGTTTAT
Source organism: Fraxinus nigra (assembly GCA_903798295.1). Lineage (NCBI taxonomy): Eukaryota > Viridiplantae > Streptophyta > Magnoliopsida > Lamiales > Oleaceae > Fraxinus > Fraxinus nigra. The sequence goes on along the minus strand of CAIGRH010006291.1, from coordinate 3,090 downwards.
ATGAGACATGCAGTAGAGGATTGGATAGCGATATAGTATTAAAGAAGTTAAAGTATTGTTTTTAAGCCGTGTACTGTACCGTCTGTGTACTTGATATTTACATTTTGAAGCTTTGGGGTGGTAGTTGGTAGAGGGATGTAGGATGAACTCTCGATGAATCTTGTTCACATGGTTCCCAAATTTTGCAGACGATCAAATCCTTTTTCGAGGAGACACTGGTCACTATTCCTGATTCTGTGTTGGATTCACCTGTTGCTGAGGCACTCCCTGGTCGTACAGATATGTTTGCTAATTCAAAGAATTTGTTACCTCAACCTTTTAGAGTTAGAGAAGAAGAGCTATTGTACGCCTAGTTGTGATACTGGTGGTTACCAATAGATATACAAGCAGTTCAAAGCCTGTGGAACTGAATATTCATTAGAAGACTTGATTTATTTGTATATTTGCGTTGAAAGACCACTTAAATTCTTTACTAAAGCTTATTGACAATGGAATGACTATAGTAACGTAGTTTCTGATATGTGTCGTCTCCTGTTTCGATGACTTTGCTGTGTTCTGTCAAAAGCTAATCGACAATGGAACATTGTTTTCCATATTTTGGCCAAAAAAAAAATTATGATGAATTTTTTGAAAATGTGTAATGAATCTTGGAACATTATTTTGAATAAAATCATATGGGATCTGGATTGAACACGAGCTTGTGAATTTATTTGAGTGCAAATTTTGAGTTTTATGAAGCGCATTTAAAGTTTAAATTCAAATGATAGTATTGTTACCCTAAATAGATTCTCTGGCATTTTTTCACCAGACGTACAAGCTTCATACGAACTAATTGTGACTTGTGAGTCCTATTTGCTCAATGAATCATGATAGTTGGAAGAATAATTTTTTTTTTAAAAAAAAAGGAGAATAATTCCGTTGCCGGGACTTGAACCCGGGTCTCTCGGGTGAGAGCCGAGTATCCTAACCAACTAGACTACAACGGATTTTTGTTATTTTATTATAATATTAATTAATTAATTTTTTAATCTGCCTTTTCTTTCATAGTTCTAATAGGATAGCCAAACGTGCTAATATTGGCTTTATTAATTGAATATATTCGATTTTTTATAAGTTTGTGAATTAGTGAAGTTTAAATAAAAATTGATTGTTGGTTTACTTAACTTAGCGGTCGTGTTGAGTAAGTGGATTTGTGCACTGGTTCGAACCCATTTTGTATCCGTATCACATTTTTCAGAAGTGAGGGTTTTCCACTTTCACACCTTTCCTTCTTAATTTTCCCGAGCAAAACCGACTTTAGGGTGCATGATATAATGGGATTGATTTTTATTACTCTCTTTTGTTCCTTTATTAATAGACTAATGTTATTTGCATTCGTTTACTACCGTAGTCATTCTACGTGACATACATATGTTGGTTAATGATTTGATATAGAAGGTAATAAAAAAACTATCAAATTAATGTATCAAATCTGACGCGATCCCGGGAAGGGGATCGGCACGGAAATCGCGAAATTAATTGAGAATGCCGAGAAAGCCCAAATTCAGGTTGTAGACGGTAGAATCTCGACCCGCAAATTATTGAACCAAGCAACCAAACAAAAACGAAGTTTGAATGACCTCTTGATTACAAAATCAACGAACCTCGATTTACGAACGTCACAAAAAGTGCATAATCCTTTGATAAATTCTAAGGGTTGAATGCTACAAATATAATAATATTTGCTAAGTTCGGTATATGTTCAATCAAGAAAAAAAAAGAGAGAAATCATGTTTAATTCATAATGTTAAAATGTTCTATTCTCTCTCCAACATGCCTTGGATTCTTGATAAATTGTGACGTACCCCGGATCATATCGCTTTTTCTAAGCCAAAAACTTCAAACCCTAGTTTCTTGATTCTTACCTTAATTATTCCCTCCATTTTCTCTCTATTTTTCTATTGTGTAACCAATATTTTAAAAATTGAACCGGACATTGACTTGAAAAAGAAAAAGGTCAAGGGTCAAAAGGTCGAATCGAGATTAATAAAACTTTATTTGAATATATACTATTTAAAGTATAAATTACTATATAGATATAAACTTTAAAAAAATCATATTAAGTTTAAGAGTATGATAAGTTTTTTCATTTGTTAATTATTTTTTCATTACATAAAAGTTAAAGGAGAGGGCCCAAAAAAGTCATATAAAAGTTAAGGAAAGGGCCCAAAAAAGTCATAAGCTACCTGAGAAATAGGTAGGCCCAATAATGTTATAAACCTAAAAACTTATTCCATTTCATTGAGACAATGCTTCCTTCTCATTTTCTTCACGCGACTTCTTATTCTTGTTTACTCCCATCAGCTTATTCCGGATATATATGTGCATATGAACGATAGTCTTTCAGATCACTTGGGCAAGTCAAATAAGCATAAAGATCCCTTTGATTGCACGAATGAAATTTGAGTGAAAAGAAAATGAATTCTAGGAAATTGAATTGTCTAAAACTTGTTTTAACGAGAATTGTCAATTAATTGGGATATGGTTGTAATTTTAAAATGTATTTTTTTATATTTCAGCCCCTAAAGTTTAAAGTTCAATCAAATTGGGCCTTAAGTTTATGTGTTTTAATAGTTAGCCCTAGAGTTTTAAAATTAATTAATTTTGGCCATTCAAGTTCCGAATTATGTAATTAAAGCCCTCAAAGTTTCTGATTTTATTCTAATTGGCCCCAAAAGTTTTAAATTTTTAAATTTTTCATCCTAAAAAGTTTTGAATTAATTAATTTTGACCCCTAAAGTTTTGAGTTATTAACCCTTTGGCCCCTAAAATTTCAAGATAAATAAAATATGCAAATTAGGTGTTTTGGTTTTCAAATTTTGGTACAAAGAACTCATTTGGGAGCATAATATTCGAAAGTGACTTAATTAAAGCAACATGTTGTCAAAACAATCTCTCTTATGAAAAATAATTCAGAATATTAGAAGGAATTGTGTGTGTGCTTGTTCATGAGTATATTAGCCGGCTTAAAGGAATGTTCATATTTGGTCGGATTGCATGCACACTTGTGGTGTTAACACCTGTGACAAATATAAGGTTTCCATGTGAATA
>CAIGRH010006281.1:7239-38829 GCA_903798295.1 Fraxinus nigra | reverse complement strand
AAAAAAAAAAAAAAAAAAAGGCTACCAAACAGGGGCTAAAGTGGCCTTCAAAGTCAGGTGCAAGCACAATGAATTCTTTTGTTTTTAAACCCCCGGTTATGATTTCAATTGCAACAAGGACAACAATCTTGCTACATGTATATCAAATTTGACGTCAAGTTTGTCATCATTGTGAGATGACAGTTTTTAATATAGTGATTTTAACAACACTTTAAACAATCAATAGCACAAATTTTGTTACATCTTTGAGTGTCAAACTTGTTGTACACAATTTAAGGATATTCCTATTCTCGGGTACGTACTTCAATAATTCTCGGACTCTTGTAATCATATATACATACATACCATGCATCATACAAACCCTTTTAGGTCTTCGAAAACATACTGCATGTGATGAAGAGATATTTATGCAACTTGATCAATTATTTAAGTAAGATATTATCCTTCTGCTCTCAACATGTCCAACAAAATTCTGTCCAAATCCGTTCTGGACTGGAATGAAGATAGTTCAGTTGGTTCAATACAGGCTAAGGGAATTACAAAGTCACTCGAGCATAATATTCAAATTCGCTCTCTATGGATTTAACTTCTATACGAAACTAAATGCTCGATTAATTTGAAACTAACGACGGAGGCTTGTTTGATATGTAATTCATTACAACATGAGATTATATGAAATAACTGTAGCAATTTGGTTTAAAGATTGAAAAATTTTGATTACGTATAAAACTTGGAAAGTAACTTTTTGTTAACTTCGACCAAATATTCGAACTTAATCCGATAGTTAAATTACGAAAGTAAATAGACTATATTTTTCTACTTGACGAACATATCGCCGTAGTATATTTAGAATCTAAAAACCAATTCCGGATAAATGAAAAATTGTAGTTCAAAATTTGAAGAAAAAATTGAAATTCAGCATTTGAGACTGTCCCTCGAGCAGCAAGTTAGCGCATGCGAGCGATAGCTCACTGCATTGCCCCGCTCAAGCCCCACAAATGCGTTAGGCGAGTAGTGGAACAAATTGTGTCCCTTCAGGAGAAAAGCTGAGTTATGGGACGGCTCTCTAATCACACTCCTTCACCTTCTATATAAATGACCCCTATGACATTTTTATTCATTCAATTCCATAGTTACACATTGGTTTTGCTTAAAAACACTTTGTAGAAGTGATTCCTTTTTGCATCAAATATCATAGTTTTGATAGAGAGGAAACTCCATTCGACTTCGTTGGTCTAATTAATTTGGAGTGCAATTATTGAGAGACGTTGTTGTTGTATCTTGGGAGATGATTGTCGAAAAATCGTTAGCACCAATATAGGGTAATTTAGGGATGACAAAAAGGCTTGCCGGCTCGGGCTCGGTTACAACGAGCCGAGGCTCGGTCCGAGCCTCATTTTTTTGGTCGGGCTTTGCTCGGCTCGGCTCCGGCCCAAAAAACCTTTGCACAAAAAAGCTCGAGCTGAGTCCGAACTTTTTTCTTTAATTTATAGTATGTAAAAACCGCACAAATTTTAAATTTTTTACGTAAAAAATGTAGATTTAACATTAAAAAAGACAAAAAAATCAAGCCGGCCCGGGCTCGGCTCGGCCTGCTAAGGCTTGGACTGAAAGCTCGGGTCAAGCCTTATTTTTTTTTGACAGGGCTCGGTTCGGACCAAAAAAAACTTAGCACAAAAAAGCTCGAGCCAAGCCCAAGCTTTTTTTTGGCTCGGGCTCGGCTCGACTCGGCTTGTTGACATAGCTAGTTTAAAGTGATGTTAAAATCAATGTATAAAAAAGTTGACACCTCACAACACTGTCAAAATGTAGCAAAACTGTAATAATATTGGTAATAGGTGATGAAGGTTGAATGGAATTGATAGGGGCTCTGTCTATATTGTTGATGGATGAATCAGAGATCGTATTGTTGCCATTTTTGTTGAGGGAATAAGACAGGATGTGTAAAAATAAAGCAGCAGTAGCAGCAAAATTGAAGGCTATTGGGGCTCCTTTTAGCAATGAAAGCTCTATGTAAATGTAAATGAAATTGCTCGATTTTTGTATATCAATTAACAAAACCAAAAATAACAACAATAGGAAATCCGTCTTCGGTAAATATGGATAGATGATATACAGCAACCATTTCTTTCCGGTTGCCGCTACTCTAGAAAAAGTGGAAAAAGAAACTGCATCAAACAGCCCTTTAAACTCGTTTAAAGATTATTTTTCCGTTTTACCATTGTATAGTTTTAAAGGTCACCGTTAAGAACTTGTTTGAATGGACTAAATTTGTATTGTGAGTTTCTCAATATTATGTAGTTTCTAACACTTTCTGAAAAGGTTATATATTGAACACGAAAGAGAGGAGAAAGGAGTCATATAATGAGGAAAGTGCGACAAAAGAAATATAATGGCTAAGCTTCTGAATTAAGAATTCGTACAGTAATTTCCACATAATGGCTAAAGCTTCTTCTCTAAACCAAACTGTAGAACAGTTGTCATGGTTTGCCAAGCATTCTATTCTTAAACTTGATTTTAATTTTATGACCCGTACTAGGTTGGCGTGCACTTGCACTGTCTTCCATTGTGTTTACATTTGTCGAGGCATTGGCTTCACTTGGTTTCATCTTAGTTGCAGGATCTTCCGCCATTTCTGTTCTACTTTTGCTTGAGTTTTTGTTGCTCCCAAATCCCAATGGAGTTGGCTGCTTGGCTTCCCCATTGAAGGTTGCTCCACCACCCTCGTTAATTCTCAATCCAACTGAATCCACAGTTTTTGTCTCACCGTAGAGGATTTTAGCCATTTCCTTCTCTTTCCGCTTCTTTTCCTTCTTCAGTCGCTTTCGTTCAAGGTGTTCTGGATCACCATCGTGGTCATTCCTCTTTCGCTTCTCCTTCTTCTTCTTCTTCTTCTCCTTCTTCTCATCTTTTATCTTATCCTTTTCTCTACTAGAGGAATGAATGATGTAGGCAGCCGGTGAAGGTAAATTAGTATTTCCATGGCTCGGCGTTTCCAAATCATTTTCCATGGTGTTACTAGGCAAGTGATCATCAGGTAGAAGCGGCAAAGAAACTTTGCTTGAATCTGCAGTGCATTGTAGTTCAGTTGCCAGTTTCGCACTGCCAATGCTGGCAGTTACTCTAGATCCAACATCATGGCTAGAATTGACATCTTGGTTCTGATTGCTTGTGCTAATATTCTCGATGAAATTTCTTTGGGGTGCATCAACAGAAACTGAGCTGCTCGCTCCATGATCAGCATCAGTGGCCCCATCTTGAGATCGTATCTGTCTACCATTATCAGGTTCCTCTGCCCGACTGGATGCTGCAGAATGCTTGACCCTAATCTTGAGCTTTGGCTTCTTTTGTTCACAACTTCTGTAAACAGTATTATCAGCTTTCGGAACTTCGGCAATGGCTATAGAATCATGCACAGGGTCACCACCAGATCCCGTTTGCAGATGAATGTCAAATGAAGTGTCAGCTTCTCTTGAAGCCTCAGGAACAATTGAGTTATCATATAAGAGGTCAGTGACTTGCTTCATGTCATTACTTTCAGATAGAGTGGACACTCTGCTGATCGTGATGGGACCATCTTCACCATGGTGCAACACTGGACTATGAGAAAGAGTATCTGATGTTCTGTGTGCATCCAGAGTTGCTGAACCAGTAGGTGTAGTATAGGTAACTCCGATAGTCAGTTCATGATTTTGAGGATAATTATTTACTTCCTTGGAAACTTCTGGAACCAAAATATCACCTGGAAGTTCAAGGGCATCTGAACAAGGTTCTGGTGGATTAGATTGCTTAACAAGAGCAGCGAAAATGTTTTTAAGTTCACTGCTAGTTTTTGCATGCCCCATCCTCAGTGTTTCATCTCTTGGAACCCCATAAAGCGTTGGAGCCCTATATACAAGAAAAATATTTAGTACAACTTCCCAAAATTCTGGAGGATAGAACCAATCAATCAAACGATATAACTCCATCATATTCTAGGCTATCAACGATAAAATAGATAAGCAGATAGGACTCCAAAGCAGAGCAGCGTGAGGTTAAAGAAACGGTATATATATGAAGGGATATACACGTTAAGCTCATTAGAATTTCATCATATAAAATTCCAATATATAATATATCTATCACGAAATGCTTAAAACTGCCAAGGACGAATCTGTTTTTCTTGTTCCCCTTCCTCAATATAGAATAAAACTGCCAAGGAAGAATCTGTTAATATATGCAGTATAAATGAATACACCTTGATTGCCATTATCAAGTCATGAAAAAACAACCAGTCATGATTGAGTCTGGAACTCATGATTCTTATTAGCAACAAGTTTTAGCTTGCAAACCAAGCTCTATAAAACAACCAGTCATGATTGAGTCTGGAACTCATGATTCTTATTAGCAACAAGTTTTAGCTTGCAAACCAAGCTCTATATGCTGAAAATTATTGATACCCATCATCTTTTGGGATGCAAGAATACCATGTTATCCTCTCTCTAGCAAAAATAAAAAATAAAAATCTTATTATAAAATTTACAAAATCAATGTATATGGTATAAGTTAATTGCTGTGATGATTTGTTGCTAAAATAAAATACAGGAAAAATATCTAACTAGTAAAGGTTTTAATTAGCAACAAGTATTAGCATTTTAGCATGAAAATCCTGCTAAGAATCTGTTATACCTTAAAATTTCTAGAGTAGCATCTTTTTAGTCACCTGACATAAATTATGTCAACGAAACCATATTGTATTTGTGGTATAACATAAATCCTACCAAAAAGATGTCCAATACATATTCTCATTTAATTAAGTGTACAATGAATTTTGTATCTAGCAATCAGGTGCATGCAATAATAAGTTGAGTTATTAAGAGAATGCAAGCATGGGCACCTTCCAGCAAGAACTTGCAAAATGCAGAAAATGTAGTGGCGGAGAATAACATTGTTAAAGGCAAGGGGGCTCTCAAGCAAGCGAAGCATGGCCACAAGTGTCTCACTCTTTACATCATTGCCAGGATCAGATGGATTTTGCATCTGACATAAGCGCAGAGCATGAACACTTAATTTAACTTGCCCTGTAATCAAGATAAGAAATTTCTTCAAAGTTGTATACTTAGGCTCGATAAGGTAAACAAGATCTACCAAACATAATAAAAGAACATCATTTGTACAAAATTACATCCATGAACGCAATTTTTATGAAAAATAGGAATCACAAATATGTGAGAGAACAGGGAGGAGGGTAGATGAGAGGGGGAGGAACAAAAATATAGAATGGCAATATGGAACTTGAGTTCATGAAGTATAAACCTCTCAGAGACATCTCGTCATTTAGGTATCTGATGAATAGTATTAGTAACGCATCCATTCCTCTGCATTGATACTCGAGGTCAAGGAGTGCTCTGCATGCTTCAATTCGAATTTGCCATGTGGTCGATCCCCGAAATGGTTTAATAAGTTCAACAACATGATCCTGGAAGCATCAGCAGGCTCCTTATCAGAAATGGTAGATTCTTAAGAATGTACACTGTCTAATAGGAGAAAACTTACAAGAGGTATGAATTCTGACAGCTTGAGTGCAATTTGAGTCAATGACTGGATACAGCTATTTGTTAAAATCCCATTGTGGCTTGGCATCAACCTTTTGTAATTTGAAAACAGTTAGTACATCATAAACTGAATCACTTTATTTTATCTAATATCCTATAAGTGTTACCTGTCAAATTGCAAAAGCCGGTCAAGTCTCTTGAGAAGGGGAGATAAGAATACAATACTCTGGACAGAATCAACAAGCACTACAATATAAGGCGTGAAACAGATAATAATTACAATATATGCAGCACACAAGGCACTAAGACCTTTTATGGATAAAGTGCAGAGTTAAAAGATAACTGATTGCTTCATCTCAGCGGAGCAATTATAGTATCTGAAATCAACATCCTTCATAGAGACACAATACATCATCAGGGTCGTTTAAGTTCAAATGTAACAAGCTTCCATCAATGAGTGCATTTTCAAATTCAACCGAGCTAATTTGAAAATTTCCAATGGATGAATAAAAATCCCGAGAAAGGTTTTCATTTTTCTATCACTATAAACAATCCCATCTAAATTATATAAACTGCTCGTGGAATTTAAACCGGATAAACAACAAAATTGGGTTAAGCAGTATGTATGAAGAGCATACAGCCACGAATCAAATACAGAGATCTGGTTATCAATATGTACACCCCAAGTTGAGAGGGAGTATTACATATATTAAGGGTATGCAGAACTTTCTGTGGGTCTCCAACCTATAAATGCACCATGAGTGCAGGTAAAGAACATACTCATCCTGTACCACTATTCCCTTTCTTCTTCAACTTAGTTTCTGAACTTCAAATTAGTTTCCGGTTTCCTTCATATATGACACGTCTTTCAAATTGAATGAAACCAAGGAACTAAAGTAGCAACATATGGACCGTCATCCAAAAATAACAAGAAAACTGATATCTCAATCTAAAAGTATATGCTTATCCCCCATCCCCCATGCACAAGCAAGCCAAAAAGAAAATGGGAAAAGGCTCCAATAATAGAACCTAAACGAGAATTTAAGGATCCAGAAAAGTGAATAAAGCCTCAATGCATTATCTCTAACCACTTAAAAATAACAACTCCAGACCTTCAACCTAGTGGAGCCAACGCAAATAAAACATGAGCAATTCCATCTTCGTTTCCCCTTTAACTTTTCATTTTCCAGCTTTTTTTTATATCATGAAAAAAAAAAAAAAAAAGAAATAGCATTGAAGCAAGCCAGGTTATTTACCTGTTGTCCGAATTCAAGTTCACCAACAGACTGGACCAATGCAGCAAGCCAGTAAACATCAGAATATGGATTTCCATTGTTGTCATTGTACTACAAGCAAATCAAAATCATAAAAACAAAATGTGATGATATAATTATCATACAGGAATCAGAAAACGTGATACAAAGTAAATCAAAGACCATTAAGGCACTGGAATCAGAGTGAATAAAAATTCAACATTAGTTGAGCAGGATGTCATAGGACTTCTCAGGGGTACATGTTATTAGGTCTCTCGTTCACGACCAAATAGTGGTCCAATAAGAATCATACTAGTGGCGCATCATCTCTATGGCTACTTTCAATTTCCTGTTTAGTTTACCACAAGTCATTCCCAAACTATGCGAAAATTGAACATTACCATACCAAAAAGAGAAATTGGATTAAATTTTTTAACAAAATAAATTGCTATACTAAAACCACGTAGTATAATTGATCCCTGCATGGACCCACAAGACATACAACCCAATAAGATACTATGCCACTGGCACACCCAATATCCTTGCCTCATGCATCATGGTAAGTCAGCTTACCAGTCCACAAAAAAGTCCATGTAGCACAATTCACAGGCAATAAAATAATGAAAAGAAACCTTCAGGAGTTGCAAAATAAACTCAACAGCTTCTCTGGGGCTTTTCTTGTCTGCAGCCCTGACCATGGCTATGGCATGTGGAATTGCCTATAATGAAAGCATAAAAAGAAAATTTAGCAAAAGAAAGATTTCATATATATGCTATTAATTCTCCTAAATACGTCGTGCAGAAAGGATAAGAATCAGTAATTAATCATGACTAAGATACACATTCACCCCAATGGGCAAAGACCTCTCTTTAAATTAACTCCTGTTTGACTCTCTTTATTTCAAAACTTCTTATTTCTCACTCTCATTTTCAACAACACATTCACAAAATAAAATATGTTGCACGTAAACCCAAAACTTTTCCAAAATTTTTAACCACACATTCTCCAAAACAATCACTATTCAAAACATCATTTTCCACAAATTTCTCTTTGTAATGGCCATCAAACAGAGACTAAAGAAAAAATAAGTTGAAAAAATAAGATCAAGAATGCATAACCACATTCTATCAACCAGAAACAGCTAAAGATAAAGGAAAATCCTTAAACACCTTGGGCATAGAAGTTAATAAAGAAGCCAACTCATAAATCACCAATCAATTGTTCTTTCAGGCTCAAATTATCCAAAAAGATAGCAAAACAAAAGCTTTCAATATAACATCATCTAACCTTCATGAGTAAGGGAAAAAATAAAAAACCCAATGATTTTAAAATAAACAGCTGGCTGCACCTTCTAGGAGAAACCATTCAAAACCAGCTTCTATTAACTTGTATCACAAAATGTAGCAACGTCACATTTCAAGAATATATGATTGCACAATTCACTTTCCTCCAAAACATTACACACCAAATCACAGTTATCATCCTCCCATGAAAACCAGCTAATCACACACCTTGACATGGTAAAAATTTAAGATTCTCAAATGAAAGTGAAGGGTTCAAATATAGAAAACTGGGGAACTCGATAAGAACTTGGAAGTAGGATGTGCAAAAGCATACCCTGGAGGACTCCAGCTGCCAAAACCGTCTATCAGAAAAATGAGGCTTTAGGAAACAATCTCAAGGATGGATAACAAGGAACATAAGATTAATATCTGATTATTTCTTTAATCTAGATAATAACAACTAATATCTTCATAATAACAAAAATAAAAAATTCTAATTGGAATTGAATTCCAAATTTATTTTTTAATAAAGAAAATACTAACTAAAAAAATAATTAAAAACTCAATTTTCATCAGAAAGATACAGACAACTGTAAGAAGATGAAATCTGCTATTGTTAATTTTCCTTCTTTTCTATGAAGACATGAAGAACAGGTTAAAATGGGAACTCAGAGCACCATCAAATAGTTGAGACACAAGAATCCCTCTTAACCCATCTACTTTACCCTCCTATATATGCAAGAATATTCAAAACATAAGAAATGAACATGTGCTTGTTTGATAAAACTGTTAAAAAAATTTCAAACTTCTCAACCGGTCAAACATCAATTTTAACCACACATTCATGGGATGCACAATTTACCAACTTTTCAACCACACATTTCATCAACTTTTATGAAAAGCTTTGTCACACAAGCCCTAAATAAATAGTTGACTGAGAGGAGGAGGTTGAATAGTGTTGCAACCATCCTTATTGAACTCTGTCAAGAACGTATTTCTCTGAAGTATTCCATTCTCATGAACAAATTGATTTAAGCTTGATTCGACAATAACGTAGAAAATATAAAAAATTTAGTGGTTGGACAGCAAGAGACATGGAAATATCAAATCCATGTACAACAGAACAAACAATAACGACCTAATAATGATCTATATTTACTAAGAATCTCCACGGACATGACATGAAAAGGTGAGAGAATAACCAAAGGGGGGAAAGACCATTGAGTTAGAAACAAAAAAGAAGTTCCAAGCTTGGGGCTTTCAAAAAAATGTGGAAAGGTGGATCTCGTTGAGAGAAACCTAGAGAATTTCAAAAAGTAAAGAAAAAACCAGCTACAAATTGCAGATGGAACTCGGATGCAAAAATCACATCCTACCTCACTGCATTACCTCTAGTACAAAGTACTCCTGGAAATTGCGGAAGTCATTTGGCCTAGAAATGAAAGAATGTAGAAATCAACATAATAATAATAGTTCCAAAAGATTATTCAAAATTTAACCAGTATAACATAAAAAACTTGCCTGGGAAGTCCGATATTTGAATCAAATCTCTGACTTTTATAAAATTTGATCAGGTGGAGTAAGCCACCCCAGTCAGTATCCTGATTAGACAAGCATAAAAACATCATTTACACGCATATCAATAATTAGCATTCATACATAATCAAACCGTAAAAGATACCATCAACAAGCTTAGAAGATCAATAGTATTTACAATGAAGTTGTGTGACATAAATGAGAGGAAGAATCTCTTTCAGGGATCATGAAAGAGATAAAATTGGTAGACATATGTAGCCTATATAACATTTTAATAAAACAGAGGGTACATGTTGATCAACAATACAGACAAATGGAACACAGGTGTCAAAACGGAGATTAAAGCCTACTACCTGAACAATCAAAAAAAGGAAAAAGAAGAAACAAGAGAAACACAGGATGCACAGGCACGCAAAATATACACCATGAAGTTTATAAAGGCGAATTGGCAATACATTCTGAGAAAATGAAAGTCAAGTTCACCTTAAACAACAGTAATCACAAATAAAAAAGAAAAAAAAAAAAATCTATGATACCATATACAATACACATTCATCTATTTGTCAAAAAATAAAATATTCTGTAGGGTATACCTCAGATGCTGTACTAGCTAACGCATAGGCAGCCTCGATTCGGACTCTCCAGAAAGCCTGAACAACACAAGTTGAAATGGATTCAACTCACTGAACATAGATAAAAGAAAGAGGAAATCTATTAAAATAAATGGAAAGAGATAAGGGACCTTGGAATCCACGAGAAAGTTATTTAGAGCGCTCACAACAGAAAATGAAAGTTGTGGTAATGCCTCTAATGCTGCAATAGCTTGGGCCTGAGCAATAACTTCCTTGTCCTTCTCCAATTGATTTATCTGGAAAGCAACAATGGCATAAATCGGTTAAGATGATTAGCATTTCAGAATTATCAACATAATGAACCTGGTTTCAATACGTTATCGTAGCAAGTAAATTATAAAAGAGCTTCTTTTCATTTGGTTAATTGTGATTGTTTTCAAACTTCCATTTTCTTCAGGTAAGGTGGTGAATTAGTAGTTCCAGTTTTGAAGGAAACAGAAAACCACAATTTAATAATGCACATACAGAAGTGAGAGAGGAAAACAGTTCTTCCTTCAATATAGCAATTCATATAGAAGCTCACAAACTTCAAAATATAACAAAGATTTTGTCCTCGTCTGTCACAAAGTAACAGGTTCGCATAAGACATCTCAAGTCTGATTCAAGTTTAGGTATATAAGACGTAAACACAAGGGATACCTAAAATATTTGTACTATATAAGAGTTCACCAGAACTTGAGAGGAAAAAAACCCAATTAAATGTCTGTCTCCAGCCATTAGACTGGATTCAATGGATTCAACCCCTTAATCCTCTGTCAGAGAAAAGAACAAAACAAAAGAGAGAAGAACAAGAATTTTCTCTTCCAATTTCTCCTGACTCGTGAATCTTATTGTTTTTAACAATCAGTTTTTCTTCAGTAGTTGATTATGCAGTCTTCGGAATTGAGTTAAAAATTTTAGAGCACTCAATTTCCATATGTTACCAGTTGAATGCATCGACTACATTGATATATCACTTGCAGATAATAAACTCCAAAAAAAAAAAAAAAATAGTACATCCGTCAAGGAGGAGAGAAATAGAATAACACATCACTAATTTGGAAGCTTATCATCAATGGAGCAGAAGCAAGAGAAATATACAAGGACGGGAATGAAAAAGTCCAGGCAATAAGATTGACAGTCTAGAATGCTTATTTTTAATACATAATTGAACTTGAGAAAGTAGAAAGAAATGAAAAGGCAAAGTATTTAACAACATAGAGAAGAACATAACCCTCGATAACTGCAGAACAGAGGACTAGGTAACAAAGGAAGAGAGGGATTTGAGTTGCAATCATCAATAATAAGCCTGTCATTACATGGATAGGCACTAGAGGTTCACATGTTACTTCAACTATCAATAATTACAATTCATAGGAGCTGGCTAATGAAATAAATTATAAGTTATAATAATAAATAAGTCCTTTTGTTTCATATTCTTCTGTGAGAACTAACTAATAAATCGGGCATATTTTTTCCAGAAAACATTTTTTTTTTGCTTAATGGTCATATGTCAATACATAAGTCTTAGATCATCTGTGTTAGGAATTGTACATTTGGATTTTCAGAAAAGCATAAATCTTGTGAAAGTTTTAGTTAGAAGTTTTTAAAAGTGAAGTAAAAGATCATAAGTGAAATTTTCCCTTTTCCTTGGTCCTTTTAACAAATAATCATCAGGTAGTGATAAGAGTAAATACTCACCCACATCTGAACAGGTTGGTTAAAGAGAACTAAAGCAAGATACTCCATTTCTGGATCAGCACGAAGCCACAGCAGGGGAGAATCAGAACTGCAATGTTATTATATCAACTCATGTAAGAATTAGGAAACCCCTCACAAAATCCATATCCAATTCGAAAAGAGTATCTCACGGGTACAAGCATCTGTGTACTGAAAAACACATGCATCTACACGAACTAAACTCGTAAAACATACTTTGGTCGCATATCAGTAGCAGGCACCGCATCACCATTGTCGTCGGAACCATCAGGCTTGGAGCCCTTTTTGGGTTTCTGGAAGCGCTTAGCAGCAAGTTTTGAATGACATTGAATTTCCAGCAGCTGCGAAGGTTCACCAGACATTGGTAGAATTGGGTGATCATACATGCCATCAAGCTCATGAACCCTTATGCTCATCATGCCTGGCCATCCAACATCGCCTTCTCGGTTTTCATTATCAGGATTACCATTATTAACAATTGCATTAGAATCAGGTCTGGCTGTACATCCCCGCAGTACTGCTAACTCAACCATATTTTTCCTTTTGTTATAGGAGAACCCCATCCTTTAACAGGACCAAAAGGAAAGTATAAAAATCAAAGGAAAATCAGTAAGAAGTGAACTGCCTAAAAGACAGTGTAAAGACCAATTTTACAGCAAGAACCATACTTCAGCACTGGACAACCACAGGCCGCAACCCAGCGAGGAAAAAACTCTTTAAGAAATGGACGCTCAAGATTTCCAACCTTATTGGCGAAGTGCCGGAACTGCCATTTATACAAATATTTGATCAAATGAATGAAATGCCGTATCAGAATCCATATGGTAAGCCATATATTCAATTAACCGTATCAGAATGAAATACCGTATCAGAATCCATATGGTAATCCATATATTTTAAGATGATGTATTCAATTTACAATTTTCAATATCCATCTGACAGACAGAAACATCAAGTCCGGATCAAAACCAAATCAACTGCCCTTATGAAAATTATGGGTTAACAAAAACAAGGAGAAAGACAATTGGACCAGTAAAAACAGAAAAACAGTAGCTATCTTTCCAATACAAGCAACAAGAGACGGTAGGATCCCCTCAATGATGTACATGGAGCCGGACATCTGAAAATCTTTTTCATGTAACACTTACTATCAATATATATGTTGAGATGGATAGCAAAGGCTAGCCTTTCTATAATCAAAGTTCATAAAACAACTCAGCTCCCCATAAAACTGCAGTCTTATGTATTATGAGAAACATTATTTAGATAATGCAAGTAGAAAAATTAGT
The DNA here is from genome assembly GCA_903798295.1 of Fraxinus nigra. Taxonomy (NCBI): domain Eukaryota; kingdom Viridiplantae; phylum Streptophyta; class Magnoliopsida; order Lamiales; family Oleaceae; genus Fraxinus; species Fraxinus nigra. Next base: position 25,603 of record CAIGRH010006281.1, on the reverse strand, counting down.
AGTTAGAAGATTGATCCTTCCAACAAATCATACAACAGATGATCGAATATTAGTCAGCGGTTATCTAGTATTATCTCATTTTTATTTATTTAAAAGACATAGGTAATAAATGGGTAGGACATAAGAAGAGAAGGGGAAAAATACAACGAACATTTCTTGTTGACTTCAAGGTGAACGACATTCTGCTAATTCAAGAACTCAATTTGTCAACCAATTGGAAAATTTCCATCACTTCGACACATATTAGATATAGAATAATCAGGTAAAAGATCACAGTGAAAAACTTCAGAATCTTTAAGATAGTAAGCAAACAATAGTTATCAAGAAACGGGAAACAGAAACAGATAAGGGACTGTCAGCCAATCAAAGGTCTTCAGCATTGCACATCCAAAATATTCTACTTCTGTTAAAAACGTTTTCAAGAGATATAGGACACCAGGTCTGATAACAGGAAAATGTGCATGACCCCTCTTTTACCATTCTGGTGACCCCGGATAATGATCTATATATAGGAAGATACATGCATAAGAATTATCCACCAAATTAACAATCCTGACCACAATATTTTAGCTAATGCAGTAAAGGGGTATCAGAGATATATGAAATCACCTCCTTGGTACTGAGAGTTCTAAAAGAATGAACAGCATCTCGAGCCCGAATAACAATAGTCTGAAGAATCTGCAAGTGAAGGAAAAATGTCTAACATCAATTACAATTAAAAGGCATGAAAGTCAAATGTCCTATGAATTTACATGTGCCCATCAATCTTATAAACACTATGTATGAATAGCTTCACATAAAATTTGGTGTCAAGAAGAATACATATGCATAATCATCAAACCTAAAAATATAAAGAAATATGCACTTCAGAGCATATAAGAGAGTCTTTATGTATAAAATCCCCAAAGAAGCAATCAATTTGATTGCTGTTTTCTTGATAGAAGTCGTGTTTCAAGATCATAATTACATCAAATAGATTATATATTGCCCAAGTATTATGCCTAAACCAGGCGATTGTCCCATTAGCAGGGATGGAAGAAAGAGTAGAAAGACACAACTATTATATCCATTCAAGTATTCTGTAATTTCACAAAAAGGCATCTAACCAATCAGTGAACTGGTAGACCGATAAAAGAACGTTAGCATTTGCAGCATATTTATTAAAACCGGACCAGTCTGGCCAGGAAACCAGTGACATTGGACCCTGATCTGGTCCAGGCAATATATTCGGACTTGTTAGCTGTTGAACCTGGAGTAAATTGGATAAACCGGTAGGTGTTTTTATGAACCCAACAAACAGGTTCCACCGGTTCTCTGAAATGTTCCAAAAAATCTCACTAGCGGGGACTTGATACTAGACCTCCAAGGAATCATATAGAGGAAAAAACCATTAGGCTAGCCCGTCACATTGTTCAATACGAGCAACTGTATTTATATAATTTAAGTATCTAAAAAGACAATTGTGCATTGACAAATATCATATCAAATTCTATTCGAACAACTTAAGAAATATTTATATATACTAATCCATAAAGCACAACTTAACAGACTATAAAAATTAATTATTTTTGTGATCAACAATAGGCCATTTAAAACTTCTATTTTAGTTCCATTAAAATAAGTTTGACTAATAAATTTTAAAGATAATTTGTATATAAACATAGACCATCTGTCCAACCAGTGACCACCGATCAAACCAGTGATCGGGTAGCTTAGCCGGGTCAATATTTGGTCCAGCTAATAACACTATGATTTGGAGTTTTTGGTGGCAATCGCTATCTAAAAGGTTGCAACATAATATCAGCAGGACCTTGCTTTCAGTCGTTTTATTTCCGTTATTAAGTCAAATGACACTAATGACAGAGCACAAAGTAAGCATTAAAAGCAGTTAACAATATATACAAATGAAAAGCCTAGAACAACCTATGACAAAAATGCTCATAGAAACGTAGCCCTTGTTTGAGCCCCATTTTTTCAAAAACTCATTTTTTCAAAACTCATTTAACCACACATTCTCCAAAAAAATCCCTATTCCAAAATACATTTTTTTCCCCAAAATAGGGCTCAAACAAGGGCATAATATCTATAATCTCAATTTCTAGAGAAAAGATCTCCTAGTTTCCAATATCAAACACTTCAGTCAATAACATGTCTCATTTCACTCTATATACCCACATTTTGAATGAGAGAATAGCCATATATCTTCTGGACATCGAAATCCAAAAGTAAAAATGAAAATGCTCCCGTTCCCTCAATTAAGCCTCGAAGGGAAGCAACACCCTCTTCTTAATCTCCATCAATTTGCTATTCATTCCCAATAAACAAATATCTGATAGCATTGGAATGGAAAATTGTAACTTGAAGGATTGTAAGAAGTAATAACAGTAATTAAAATCTCCAATAAAAATTGGGTAACAAGGGAAAAAAATATGAGCAAGCATGCACAACTCAGGCCCAAAAGCTGGAAGCATAATCGTTAGCTAGTATAATTTCTATTAAGCATAAAAGCATGATAATAACTCAAGTTTTCCTATTCTTACTTTACGAAATGACTCCGGACCCATCTGTTTTTCCAACATTTGAAGGATGGCCACCTGTTACATAAAACACTTTTTAAAGTTAAAAACTATACTATGGGTAGGGAATCTAAGCAAACTTAACATAGTAAAACATCAACTTACAGATTTCCATGATCTCACTTTTCCGTAAAAACCTATACACTGGGTTCCATACAAATCCTTAGAGGCAGCAGCAGAGCTCAAGACAGTTGCACCACTATCATCTGCTTGGCAAACTGTGACATTAGCCTGTTAAGCAAAAAGAAAAGGTCACAACCGACTCTTAACACATGGAATCCATTTACACCAGTATTTCTTTCATATTATTTTTAATCAACTAAGTTTTTGTGATTAATCTCATGTATTACTTGATTAATAGCCACCATTTTCAGAGGTATGCACGTTTGCAGTGAACAGATGTATCAGGCAACACATACATTTGCAGAAATCAATTAGCCAATTATCTAAGTGCATGTTTGGCATGCTTAAGTTATAATTTAAGCTGGTCAAAATATACTTTTTATCCATATATTTCATAGAACCCACAGCTTAAAAGAACTATTACCAATCTGAAACACGCTATAAATACTGATATCAAGAAACTACCAATGAAACGAAGTCAAAGATAAATTTCAAACCAGAAATCAACAAAGTATCATTCCACTTTTGCTTTCTAGTAACTCTAACCTTTCTATAGGAATCATACAAAAGAGTTGCTAGACGTGTACTACTTTCCAAACATGTTTGCAAGTGAATAAATCAATAAAGGAAAGCGTTCAGACACAATATATGCCACCGTCACTTCCAAGATGACTAATTTCCCATTATTCTAACAAATTAATATGGAAAGCGTAGTAGCATTAAGTATATTCAAGTTAAGACTAAGAATCACAAACATACAAGATAAATGAGGTGTGGAAGGAAAAGCAAACCTTATACCGCCTATAGTGTGCTTCATTGTTCCCCAGGTACTTCCTAATGAATGTGTCAGTCAGAAACCCAGCAAGACCGTCCAAGAGCCAATCTGACAAGAAGCATCATAGTAACTATATCAGAATGTAACTTTTATATAGTTACCAGTACAAAGTGCAAACATATATTTGATGCCTTACCATCATTTGAAGCTTCAGGAGTGATATATACTCCAAACCACTGTCTTGCAAGGGCATAAGAAAGTCTAATCCTCGTTTCTATAGTCTGTTCAATAAATCGAAGTCCATCAACAAGAACAGAGATAACAGAAGAAAGCATGATATAAGAAGAGGGCTATTGTTTAGTTGGCATCCTGGAATCAGAATGCTTTTATAAAAGGAAGGCAAATTCTGCAAGCAATGTGTTATTATATCCTCTTTCCACAAGGGGTATACAAAAGCCAGAAAATTCAAAGCCCATCCCATTCAGACAAACAACCAACCCAAGGATCACAACAAATGAGACCAGAAAGGAGGAAGAGAAGCAGGGTATTCCTATTCCTCTCCAGCAAAATCATCCACACAAAACAATGAGGAGCTACATCTTAAGTTCATCCTTCCTAATTTCAGACATGGCGTATTAGCAAACAAATATGTTGTTTCAAAAACTTGGTTCTTATTCAATCAACTTAACAAAAACATGAACTTTACTAAATAAACAGAGAAAGAGGGTAGTGTATATCTATACAATATCTTATCTGCTGAAGAATGCAAGAGAGGGTCTTCCACATAAACCAATTCCCAAAACTCTTACAATACGTCAATTGGGGTTTTATCATAATCATTCTGAGGAGGATGGGCACGATGCTTGGATATATAGACTTCTGAATCTCACAATACATTCTCCATCACAGTGAATGGCTCCTGTGTGGTTCTATAGTACCAGCGGGGTTAGCCAAGAGAGCCCTCTATTCCTTGAACGATTTATCCTTCTCATTAAATGTTTATTGGATGAGAAAGAAAAGCTCGAGTACTGTTGGTGAAAGTTTAATGTGTCTTCAGAAATGGTACTGGTATTAAAATTTGCCATCTTTTGTTTACAACTAATCTTCACCTTTTTCTTCAAATACTTTTATAGATATTAATGCCAATGAGCACAATCAATATGTAAACCAGCTTATTGCGACCATATTGACAACTTGTTATTTCAAACTTCCACTCTTATTTATCCAATCAAATATCAACCTATAGATGTTACCACTAATGAAATTAATCCATGTCATAAGCATACCTGATCGATAAGCTTCTCATCAAACAGCATTTGAGAACTAAAGATACTTAAAGATGCTCCCAAACTCAACGAGGATACTGCCATTTCAGGAGCTATAAACACTTGTGTGTACGACCCAAATGGAAATTTCGCACCAAGATAAGACTCATAGTGGCTGTTGGAAAGAACAATATTAATCTTGGGCATGAAAAGTCAGGTCAAATTATGAATGCAATATAACCTTTTTGGAAAACCATTTTACTTCAGGGATTCCATAAACGAAAAAACAAGGGCCAATATTAAGAAATACCTGAAAGCATTGTAGAAAAACCCAACTGAATTCCATAGCTTTGACAAGTTCGCTGGTAGAGAAATGTGTGATAGAAGACCACTATGTTGATCAGGAAGAATTTCAAATGGTGCAACTGCCAGAGATATCCATTGAGCAGCCACAGGAACATTTAATCTATATACATATGTCTTCCTCGGAGGATCATCCTTGGTCAAAATCTGCTAAAGGAAAAAAAATTTGGTCACGGTTTGAAAGGAAAAAAATAAATAAATAAATAAAACAAAGAAGAAAGAGTAATATATATTGAAAATATTATGGGATTGAAGGCATCAACAATATCATCAACTAAGTCTTGATTCCTAACAAATTTCGAATCAGCTACAAAAATTCTTGTTCATCATTCTGTTCTGTTCATTGCTAAATCAAGACCATCTACTTCTAAAGCAACTAGATCTTTGGTAACTACCACATGATATGTTAGTTTCGGTCTACCCCCCTCCCAACATATGTTACTCTTATGAACAGAAATCTCTCAAGATTATACAAAACATGTCTCAACCATCTAAATCATCCTTCCTTTAATTTATCCTAGTCAACACCACCCTCTTATCCATTTTATTATAAGCAACATCCATCTTAGCTTCTGCCATTTCGCTATATCAACTTATGGATCTTATCCTTCTAATATAATAAGCATAGCAAGTCTAATCAATTATCTAGTGCATGCATGCGCATACTATCATGGGGTTTGCATGCCTTCTTTTTTTTCTAAATGTAAGATAAATGGAAGAAGAAAGTGAGAAGATGTCTATCAAACAAGAGAAGGGGAAAATACCCAAAAAATATAAAAAAAATTAAAGAGAATAAACAAAATAAGAAAAAAGAAAGAAAAATGACTTGCCTGATTCCTTCAAGTTGCCACTATAATAAAATTTAAAATAATAAGTTGCCGCTACTGGCAAGCTACTGGCGTTGCCAAGTAGCTGTTGCCTACACAGGCCGGTGCAGAGCTTTTCATTTTATAGCGTCTTGCTTTAGGTGTTAAATTCTTATTTTAACTAGTTTTATTAATTACCTAGCAGACATTTGACTTTTCAAAGCTGATTCACAAAAATGATAGGTAGGCTTTTCATAATAAGTGGGCCCCAGCACAAGATACAGAACAAAAAAAAAAGGAAGTGCACTCCACTAAGAGACTGAGGCGTGCACTTTGAGGCTAACACCTCAATCAGTAGAGGCGAAAACCTCAATAAATTCCTTGAAAATTCGTGCCAAGAGGCTTTTCTTGAGTAAGGGTTTTATTAAACCATGGTTTACAAATTCTTCGATTCCTCGTTCCTTGTTAATAATCGAACATAGATATTTATCAATCATTTTAGGGTATAACATGATCCTCTGTAGTAACTTCATTATCATCTTTATTCCAACTTTTATTAAAGTGAAATTGTATTTATCCTCTTATGCCCTAAAGCCTTCAGATTCTAAAGTTCTATCCTATGACTCATAAACTAAAACTACATGATCAGCAAATAACATGCACCAAAGGTGCCTCACTTTGAACAAATCAACGTTAATCATCAATAATATAAATGTTAATAATAAAAACAAAAATATTTTACATGCAACGATAGGATGTTAATCATCAATAATATAAATGTTAATAATAAAAACAAAAATATTTGACATGCAACGATAGGACGTAATTGTGTTGGTACATTGCTAACATGAAAAGAGCAGTTTCCATCATTATTTCATAATCAATCTTAATTATTTCCATTTCCCTCGTGCATAGAACAAAATTCATAACCTTATCTCACCTGATGAAGTAATGTTCCAGAGCTAACTGCCACGAGGTTACTGGCCACTGTAAATTCTAAATCATAGCTGGACAAAATGCAGAGTAGCTATCACTACTATAATTAAAAATTATATGAATGCTAACAAAGTGACAACATAACCTTGCACATACCAGCAGTGCTGCAAACTATCGTCCATGCAAGGGAACCAACACCGTGCACGCCTTAACTGGTTATCAGTATGTAACACATTATCATCAAAATGAATTCCTGTTTCTGCCTTCTCCACCCAATAATCAATGCGAACTTTTTTCACATTCTGCACCCAACACAACCTACATGAGAAGTCATAGAAGAGTAAACCTCATAACAAACACATCTTAAAAGAAACATGACAGTATAGTTTAGCATGCAACAACATACAGTAGTGGTAACCGATTCAGCTAATATACTAGTTAGATGCATATTTATATTTCCATGAGTTTATGTTAAAATCAATGTTTCTATGAAATTTAACACTAAGACTGGCAGTTCTAACCCATATTCTTTTCTCTAAACTGGTCTATACACAATTTATGTGATGATGCACTTCTTTTAAACATTCAGATTACGCTCGGTATCCTGAGATGTATTTCGTTATGAATGGATATTTTCAAGTAACTGTTGAATATAGATGGTTGAGAAATTTCATCTAACACCTAAAACATACAAATCTCATCTCCATAGCAAGGAAAACATACCAGGACAGTCCTTTAGTAGGACATACTCTAGATTAATAAAAACACAAAACATCACTTGAATTACAACATCAAATATATAATGACAGAAGAATTAGAACAGATGTGCTTTCCCTTTCGATACTTCTTGATAAGCAAAGAGCTTATAACAAGAGATGACAAAATACTCCTCTCTTATTAGGTAGATCATAATGTTAAACCAATTCATTTACTGGCTATGCAAATAAAATGAAATAAAGATTCAAAGAACAAGGGAATATATGAGAAACAAGACAAAGAGATTCAACATGGGTTAATGAGATAACCAACAAAGTCTCATTTCACCCACTTCATAATGACCAAAAATCATTCCAACACTAGCCAAACCCCATCTCTTGACCTTAATCTGATGAAATGTGTGAATGAAAGATACAAATAAATTTACAAGAAAAATTCTACAAAACAGTTATTAGAGTAGCTACGATTTATAGTACTGATTATTGGGTTGTTGTAGAACAAAATGTCCATAAATGAAATTATGAATGTTACAAAGGCATGATAAGTCAAATGTGTGTGCATACTAGAATGAATAAAATAAGAAAAGATATATACACCAACAAGAGGAGTGTCACCAACCAAGGAAAAACAACGACATGACAACTTGGTTGTAGATATCATGTGTAGAGCGAAAAAAGCTCACACTCGCACAAGCGAGTCAATGTTAGTGTACTCAGATCAATAGAAAGAGAGATAAATCAGAATTCATAAGCTGAAGAAGTTGAAACAACTTAATTGCATTGAATCTTCCACTAGATCTAGAATGACGAGTAATTAAAAATTACTGTAGCGGACGTCAAATTTATTCAGAATAATACTTAATTTTTTATTGCTATTGTACTTAAAAAATGAAGATGATATGTTGAGCACAGAACATCTCTCATACAGCAGTCTTTCTACAGAAGAGTCTCAATTATCTTTGTTCACATCTTGCCTTAACTTTCATTCTTTGTCACACCAATAAACATCTAATAATAGTACTTGTAGCATGTCTTCTATGGAAAAGCTGGTAAAACCGGCACGCAAACATCAACATAAATTCATGGGCAGAATACAATCAAACTTAACAATCTTTGCTTGCATGACTCAACTCAACATAGTCACATACCACCAAAGATAGTGACTAATGAAATTAACAAGCCGGATACGAAGTGCATATAAAAGATGTCATGTCCCATAAATAAGATTACAGGTTACCGAAAAAAATATTTCCAGAAATGAAAATATTAAATATTAACACAAGCGACAGAATGAAGAACCGGTCATAAACCTGCTCAGCATCAGCAGAGTCGATACCAGTGTTCATATGCACATTCCCTTGTTCATTCTCCATTTTGGCAGACTTACTGCACATTATTAGCAAATTCGGAAGCAATTCAATCTCAAGAGATGACAAATACACCGAACCAGCTGCATCAGCAGCTGAGGTGGCTGACGATACCACACACCATCTATCCTTTGGGTCTAATTGCTGATAATGAGGGAAGACTTCGAATTCTGCTGGCTCCCCATCTACTGTAACCCTTTCAATAGCCAAATTATCTGCATGCAAACCTACAATGCCATTGTCTGGTACAACTATCAGAAGCTCTGTGTACCTAAAGAAGAGAATAACAACAACCTGTTATGTTCTTGCCTTATTTTTCCAAATTCTGACAATTCAAACTAATTATCACCGAAAGTAACGTTGCTATTTTAAAAGAATTTGAAGCATGTGGTGAAAATAAATATTAGAGGATTTTTAATGTGACCTTATAATATGCATTAATATAATGCAATTTGACGTTATAGGATGGCACATGGCCATGGAATTGGAGAAAAACCATGTTAAAATTTTAAATTTCCTTCATTCAAATTAGAATAATCATTTTTTTTCACAGAACATAGCCTTCAATGCAGAAGAATTGGTAAATGGTGTCATAAACAATTTGACGATACTTACATTTAAAATGTAAAAAATAAATATTTAACTAAAAAGAATAATCCTAAAGAATCTGGCTCAGTGATGGGGTACAGCATAATGAAACTTAAAAATGTATTCACTGCAGCAACAGGCACGACAAATGGTAAATCTTACAGTAATTCTCAAGTTATTCAATTCAGTCAAAAAAAAAAGGTAGACAAAGTAAGTTATATTGGAAACACAAACATGGTAAAATTTAATTGAGCTATTATCCCAAAGAATGATTAAAATGCAATGCAGCTCATTAAAATAACTCAAAAGATCTGGTTCTTTGTCAAAAATAACAAAAAAAGGTGAACTTTACATTAATTCTCCAGTTATTCCATTCAATAAAAACAACTACACAGAGTAAATTCAGTACTTAGCAACACAAATCAGTCAAATTCAATTGAGAATTAATAAAAATGAATGACAAAAATAAAAAAATAAAAAAAAAATGCAGTGCCACCATTAAAATAATAGCTCAATTCCTACTCATATCTATTGAAATTAAAAAGAAAATAAAAGATTAAAATGAACATACCCGTAGATTCGACGATTGTCCATGTCGATAGAGAGACAAAGCTTCTGATGCTTAACCACTGCTTCAGAATTACTATTATCTCCTCCTTTCTGCTCTTCACTTTTCGCCTTTTTTGCCTTGGCCATTTCAGCTTATGGAAAAAAAAAATAAGAAAGAAATTATGAATTTACCGCGAACGAATTTTCATGAACGCTACTTTCTCGAGCTACTTCCAAGGCTCAGCGAGCGAAATGAGAAGATTTATAGACGGAAACAGAGGTGTACTTAGGGATCGATTGGGTAAGGCTGCGCCCTAGGCTAGCTGATGTGATCCTAGTCGTACACGTGTCCGATGCACTCGAGTGCATTGATTATGTACGTACCATCTATAGATTATTAGATTTTTCCATGGGACTCGATTTTTATAATGCAATTTAAAATAATAATAATAATAACAACAACTTAATTTGCACTATCTTGCAAAAATAATATGTTATAATTTTTATTTATTGTATCATAATTAAACCTAAGGTTCTTGACCCTCGCTCATTATAGCTCGTTTGATTCCTATTTTTTTCAAAATACGTTTATTTGTATTTTAACTACTTTTTATTAATTAACCTTTGAGTAATCATATATTTTAATTTAAAAAAGAGTGAGTGTCTAAATTTAAAAATAAAATAAAATATCATGCTCTGTTTGGCTCCCTTTTCTCAACACTCATTTTTTTTTAAACTCACTTTCAACCACACATTTTGTGGATAATATAATTTTTATTAACTTTCAACTATATATATCACCAACTTTTATTAAAGTCTATTAAACATCTAATTTTTATTAATGTTCTAAAAAACATAAAGTGTTGGTAGGCGTGAAGGTCAAGGTTCTAGCTTTACGAGCTTAGACGAGACTTAGGCGTAAAAAAGTTACTTATTTTTATTATTATTTCAAATACATAATCATTCTAAAATCTTTAAATAATTAAAAAAATACATATCAAATATTTAAAATTATAAAATACTAAATTTACTTGATAATTTTTACAATTAGTCAATTAAAGATTTTCAAGTTTACGAAATATGAAAGTTAGATTATTTTTCATAGTTTCAACTTTCAACTAGATAAGTTTCACTTAGTCTATAAGAATTTCATACATACTTTCAAAGTTTATGTTACAAAAATTATTCGTGAACGAATACTGGTATAACAAATACTAGATTTACAACACATACCAGATATGCAACTAACATACCGGATAAGCAGTTTACCGTATGGACAATAATTTACCGAATAATAGCTAAGATATAGCAGATTAAATAATTTGCTAATCACAACTAAACAAAATAAGTTATATAAATCATGATAAAATAGAACAAATAATCTAAATAACAGAGAATAAAAATTCAACTGAACTTTAAAAATCGAGACATGCTTGAGCACAAATTCGCTCCCTCGCCGTAGGTGCTTGAAATTTAATTTGAGCGTCTATTTCCCATAATACAACGATAAACCAGTAGAGTTCGACCACAGCAGATTCTATTTCGGCGAAACTGACTTGTATCTGAACAATATCACAACTAAGACATTGGCAGATAATAAATTATGTATGGATACAGAGGACAATTTCGCATGCAGACGAGATTTTCCATGTGTTTTGGGATTGTAATGCAGACAATGTATTCTTCATGTCTGGAACACTAGGAAAACGAGGTTTCATATGGACTTAACCCTAGTAATGACGAGTTAAATTTGTCAATTAACTCAATGACAATAATCAATAGAGTTTCAATAGTTTCAAACATTAATGACAACAATCATTGGAGTTTTAGCAGAAAAGCTAATTTTTTGTCAATTCGGTCTGATATTCATGTACGCAGGTTGTGCCCGCACACACAAGTTTAAGGTCCGAAACTTATTTCGATCTGTAATTTGCACCCCCTCCGCACACACTTGGAAAAAGCATCTATGCTACACATGATTACACATTTCCAAAATATAGCCACATATAAAGTGGTTGGGATAACCTCAAATTTAGTTTTCCCTCCAATATAAATCATATTCCAATGGTTCACTATGAACTCCAATTTCTCATTCACCCGAGCTTCATTTTTTATAAGTAAATACATGATTTCGATGTTCTCGTGGAGGAAAATACAAATCAATGTTGATCTTCCAAAATAAGAAAACGGATCCCACTCAAAATTATGCCAAAATCTATCATTCACCTCATTTTTTTTCCAACGGTTTTAACAAAACGATAAATCTCAAAATTATAATCACATAATATATAGAAAGTACCATAGCATGTCACGCATGAGGTGGTCAACTTAGTTGACCGCTTAATTCGCACTTACTATAAGGCAAAATGTTTTATCCGCACTTTATGTCTAGGTAACGTCTAAACACACTTTTTAGAACAATAATTTTTATCCAAAACAAACAAAAGAGATGTAACTTGTGTCAAAAGTTTGAACCCAACATAATGGTATTTATATATAGGAGTCAAGGGTTTGAACCCAACTCTAATGGTACTTCATCAGTGTAAGGTAACCTAAGAGGTTATGCATATGATGATACAGCGGTGTTAAAGTGGGGTGAGTCGTTCACAGACTCTGCTCGCATTCCAAGCAGGCAATGGCATAAGTCGAATAGCAAACCACTTGGCTAACAAGTGCAATTTTCAACTCTAAAAAATGAGCCGTGAGTGGCTCTCAAGCCTAACTTTCTTTAAGTCAAGTTGGCTCACGCTCGACTTGCCTCCCAGGCGAGTGTGAATCGACTCGCCTTATTAACACCCCTAATATGCATGATATGAGAATTCTGGAAACTATATTAGTGGTTTAGAATTTCAAGAAGAGAAAATCCTTTAATTTTTTTTAATCGAACCACAAAATTAATGTTGAGAAGGGAGAAAATTAAAGGAATTACCTCATATATCTTAGAACTAACTAATGCATTAGTTATCAGCAGAAAATTTAAAGAAAAAACAAAAGAATGTATTCAAAATCTATTTATCATACACAGCACCATGAAGATGCAGTTAACAGAATTTTTTCTTGCCATCCAAGAGAAATTGCATTCCCATTATCTCTTTCAAAAACTCTGAAACCACCATTTTCTCCATCAAAATATGTTGCAGAACAATGGCTTCTTATTTTCAGCAGCAATTTTGCTTGCATTACAGATTTTGAACTTTGTTTAAGCCCCGAAAAACCGTGATTCTCCATTCTTCCTTTCCATGTCTCCATCTTCTCAAACCTCGGACTTTTCTCGTTTTCTTTATCGGAATTCATTACATATTTGATCTCTTTCCCGAGATGGTTTTTTTCGATCCGAAACCTTTCTGCACTATCGAGCGGGAGGCAGTTGTCCAACGAGTCGAACAAGGCTGCAAAATAGTGTAATGATTCCATGAATCTTGATAAAAAGTTGTGAGGGCTTCGACTTCCTTCTTGTTCCACCAATACAACAATTGAAGGGTTAAGTGAATGCACGCATTTTAGGGTTTCTGATATCATGGAAATACTGTTCAATGAATTCAGATGGAAAACTAAATTAACTGCAACAGTTTCATTCTTTTTTTTCTTGAGTTTTACGAGCTTGGATCCTCTTACCAGGCCATGGAATTCGAAAACCAGATTGTGAAAAGTTCTTGCAAAACTCACTAGTCTTGTTTCAGTTTCCTGCAGTGCTTCCAAGGTTCTTCCGAAGCCTGTTATTTTCAGCGAAATACGGTTAGAAATTGTTGCAGTTTCTGAAAGAGATTGCATTAGAGAAGGCCATTGGAATCCATATGTGATGTCGAAATCAATTACGTGCAATGCTCGGTTATTATTGGGTTCCTCTCTCTCAAAGGCCTCAAGAATGGCTTGATTGGCTGTGAAATGTGCAAATTGATAAAATGGAGAAACCTTGTACATTTCTGTAAAGGCTAAAAATTCTTCTTCAGAAGTTGGAGTCTTCATTATCATGTCATAAAAGGGCGATTTTCGCGTAAGAAGCCTTGCAATCAACCCATCAGCAAAATAAGCAGCAACTCTTTGGACTGAATCTCCTGTTAAGGAAACATTCTGGTACAAGTCGAAGAGACTATCCACGGCCGAGTTAATGTTATTTTCATTAATCGACGTGGCGGATATGAGCAGCAAATGGATCAACTCAAGGCCTTTACCATCTTCAGCCATTTCTTTTCTCCTTTGATCCACCTTTATCATTTGTTCTCTCATTTGAAGAAGGCTAAATATTTTACCCTCTTCACAACTTTCACTTGAATCCGAAGGATTCGAAGCTTCCCTTCTCTTTCTTTTCCTCTTCGCCTCACGCCCCGAATCTGTAACGATGGCTAGTCTAAGACTCAAAAACTCCTCTTCATCGAAAGTACCCTCCATCACAAACATAGCTAGAGAGAGAGAGATGAAATAAATGGAGAATTCGGTAGCTTTTTAAAGGGATGAAAGGAATATAGGAATAAAAACCAAGAAAAGTTGTTATGTCCTTGCACAAGAATTGACCAAGATTACAAGAAAATGGAATAAATTTTCTTGGATCTTCAATGTAAAAATAGAGAAGATGAATATGACTAGGCTTACTATTTTTGCAAAAATCAGTGCTCAAGGTCAAGAATCTGTTAGATTTTTGGTGACAACAATTCATGTTAGAACACTATATATGAATAGGGTATTGGATTATTTGGTATTTCGGAAATGTCAAGAAATGCCATATTATAGTCGACAAAATACAGCAAAGCATAAAGTTGGGCATCCAACCTACCGTCCTCGGAAGACCTTGTCCAATAGAAATCTCACCTTCTTCGAGATGCTTTTTTTTTTTTTTCCTTCCATGCACCAAAAGATACCTTTTGCCATTGGAGTATTTGTCTTATTTTAGGTTACTAATTTTGAATTGAAGACATAGTTTTTGTGCATGTCAACATTAAAGACTAGAAGGAATTGAAATGTTCTTGTTTATTAGTAGAAAAAGGTGAAATAGTGTGTTTAAAATGTATATACTTTATGAAAGGAAAAAAAAAAAGTTTGACAACATTGTGAAATTTACACAAAATGTTACTTTTCTATATATCTTTGAATATGAAAAATTAATCTAGCTAGTTCAACCCATATTGATGTCAATGCCGAGCCTCGGTCAAGCTACTTTGCCACTAGAACTCTCAGTCCCTCTCGTCAAATGAAGATTAGAATTAACAATCAAGATTCAAAACAAATATAAGGGGCTTTCATCACTAGATTAATGCTATTTATCATCGGTCCAAGTGTTAGTGAATCCCCTAATTAAATATCTAATAGAATTGTGATGTATCAAATAATAAATTAATGGACTCATTGCCCCCTATATTAGTGATAATAATCACCGAAAACATTATTCATATCTCACAAACCCAATGGTATTAGAACCTTCTTTTATCAAATTCTAGGCAGTGTAGAATGCAATATCCTATGGCCAATAAAACAAAGGTACAATCTTTTCAAGTTACATAAAATCTTTGCCATCAACGTCCACGATAATTTATCAGTAATATAATCGATACTTCTCCTCACAACAAGAAAATAATGATAAACAAGACTTGATGGGACACCCTTCCATTTAAATTTCCTCCTTATAAGAAAACGAATCTACAGTTTTGGAACTTAATGTTTGAACTTTTGTGCTTGAAGTTTTCTGTTTTTGTAGTCCATGAATTATTCACTTTGTATAATTGTATATTCAACATGCATGTAACAAGCAGCCTGAATACAAGCATTAATTTCAGGCTAATTTCGTGGATATATACACACACACACATACACACAATACTATATATTCTTCAAGTGGCAAAGACGTGTGAAATCTTTTAAGGTGTTAATGGGTTGGTGAAAGGATTGTAGGTAGTTGAATATGTTTTGCGAAAAACTTAATTGGTAAGACCCGTGGAGCTTGAAGATTTTGAACCTTGACGTACTGCAAGTTTTATGTGGTCGACTGTGTAATATCGGAAGGCTTCGCCAAATTGTGTGAAAACCCTTATATGTAACAAGAGAAAATGTATTCAATAAAAATCATTAAAATTCTATTGCATGGCAAGTTGTTGGCTGCAGAATCAGACAAAAAAACTCGATAGTTTCTTCAATGAAACATCTAAAACAAGTATTTCGATGCTTACAGAGTTATACGCTAATTATTCCTTTAATATGTGTGTGTGTGTTATTTTATTCGTTTAGTACCAAAGTTTCTTCATAAATATACATTAGTATTTCCCAGTGACTTCTTCTATTTGTCTGTATGTTATAATGACAATATATTTACTAACTTAGTAGTATATAATTCGAAAGTTGGTAAAATAATTTATTGAATATTCCTCTTCGAAACTACTGTTTGAACGAATCAATATATTCAATAAGGCTGCATAAAACATGGGAAGTTTCACTAATTTTGATGAAAAAAAAGATTATCTTACATTGCCTATAAAAGAATATTATCAATATGTGTTGTTGCTGATTCTTTTTCTTGATCCATGAAGTTGACATATGGCAAATTCTTACATACATATCCTATTATAGATATACATAATACGAAGGCCAAGAATATCATAGTATTTATAGTACACTTCAATTGAGGACATATTGAGTAATTTATTTTGGAGCCTTGCTATTAATATAAATTGTCTGTAGTCTCTATATATCTTATATTAAAAATGTAATTTTATTTCAAAACTCGTGCATGATGACCTTTTCCTAAAATAAAAAATAAAAAGAATCCATGTATGATTGGGATTTGATGATGACCTCTACCTTGATTTTATTTAGGCCATGTTTGATTGAAGAAAAGTTATATGAAAAATGGAAAAGAAATTTCATTTCCACCCAAATTCCATGTTTGATTGGCCAAATGTTGTTGACAATTCAATTTCCACCTTATGCCCCACACGTGACCAGTTATTGGTTTTTGAGTTATTCCTTTTCCCATGGATTTGATGGAAAATTGGTTTTCATTCCAGGTTTTTTTTTTAAAATACAATTGGATTCCCTTTAACAGACAATTTATATGAAAAACAAAGCCAAAGAATACCAAAAAATTCAAAATTTCAATATTTTTTAGGTGAAAATTATATCAATTAAATACAATTAATTGACAATTTTCTGTAAAACAAATTATAGACAATTCAATTTTCTCTAATGCAATTTCTTTCCACCCAAATTCTACAATCAAATGGACCCTGAGTAAGTGTGTTTGTATATCATTTTAATGAAAATAGAAATTTTGAAATAGTGATTGATGGACAAATGTGCGGTGAAAAAGTGAAGATTTTTTTTAGATTTATGTGTAATATTATTTTATTTGAAAAATGTGTGGTTGAAAGGAAGAAAGAGAAAAAATTTAAAATGAGAATGAGAAAAAATGGATGGGAGGACTATTCGGTAGAGATTAAAATCCAATTAAAATTGAAAATATAGTCGTTATTGGTCCCACTCGTATATAAAAATCAATAATAACAACTAATTTTTCAATTTTAGCCCATGTTTGAGCCAAATTATTGTAGAATAAGAATGAAAAATATAGTCGTTATTGAGATCCACACAAGAGATAGAAAATTTGAATTTAAATATTGATATGATGGATAACNGTGAAGATTTTTTTTAGATTTATGTGTAATATTATTTTATTTGAAAAATGTGTGGTTGAAAGGAAGAAAGAGAAAAAATTTAAAATGAGAATGAGAAAAAATGGATGGGAGGACTATTCGGTAGAGATTAAAATCCAATTAAAATTGAAAATATAGTCGTTATTGGTCCCACTCGTATATAAAAATCAATAATAACAACTAATTTTTCAATTTTAATTCGATTTTGGTCCTTGTAGCTGACTCTCAATTGCTACTAAAGACAAATGACGATTCTTGTACCGATTGCATCTCACGGTTACGTACTAATGTCGACATAATTGATAATTCAGAGAAAAGCTCTCAAGACCGACTCTATATTGACGAACGCACTCTAACTACAACTTTTCCCTTGTATTTCTCTATCGTACAGTCGCCGGAGAATCTAAATCCATCCGGATAATCCGAAAATGAGACGGCCGGCGAATTCGACAAAGATCAACTTCAACGTCGAGTCCCAGAAGATCGACGTTGATAATCGAATCTCTCTCCGCAATTACTATCGCATCTCCGACAACCTCCTTAAGCAGGTCCGTAAACAAAACCTCAAATTCTAATTGAAGAGGTTGAATAATCTTGATCAATGCTTATAACGATTTTGTTTGATATATCGAAAGTAAAAAGAAGGTTTTTTTTTTTTTTTTT
>CAIGRH010006265.1:0-14657 GCA_903798295.1 Fraxinus nigra | reverse complement strand
GTGCAGTGAAGCTTCATGTTGTTGGCATCCCTGTTAGCAGGTTGGTGGAAACAATTTTACAATTGGGCCACTACTAAATTTTAGTGGAATAGATATTTTTTTCATGGTTTTGATTCAGAATTTTACTAGTGCACCGTGTCAAAAAATATAATTTATAGGTAGGTATGAAGATGGGAAACGCTATTAATATATTGTTGTTATGTGAATTGAAAAAATTGGGGCAGAAATAGGTTTAATGTTTGAGAGGCATCTAGTTTGTTACTATATGACTGCATTTGATTCATCCAAATTATAAACAATTACTATTAGGTGTATTAACATTTATTTCTGTAGCAAGCTATCATTTAAATAAATAGTAAAAGGTGCAATTGGACTTTTTTATTTTTTTGACCTTTTTTGTAAGGGATTGATTTTTACTGTGATCTGAGTGGTTCCTTGTCATCAACTTGTAATTTTCATTGTTATATCCCCCAAGGAAATGATGAGCGATTAAGGGATGTTAGATATGTTTCTATGTGAAGTTTGTTCGTTTTGCTTCTAGAAAGAAGCACCAATCTGGTGGTGCTTCCTTTTTAGAAGAAGCACAAACAAACTTGTTCTTAGTATTTTTCTATGTAAGAGTAATTTGGGGAAAAAAGTGCTTACTTGTGGAGGAATTCTTACTGCAAGCCTCTTTTTCAGTTAGTGAGTTAGTGAAAGCAGCAAAAGATATGTTGGAATACATGATTTAGTAGGATATATGAAGGATAGGTTGTTGCTGGCTATTTAAGTTTAATCCTTTAGTGTGATTGGGAGTTTCTGGACACTATTGGAGTTTTTCAATGGTCAAGGTTTCTAGTATCTGTTAAAAATAATTACCTTGTGGAGCTAATACTATGCTTGCTCGCCAAGGGTGGTTTTTGAAGGCCGGGATCGCTAAAGAATAGGAATTTGTCTAACATGGATGAAGGAATGGAGCAAACAGGAGTAATATAGTTGCCTTTCTCCATTTAAGTGGTAATGAAAAGAAATATATATGACTTCATATATGAAGATCATAAAAAAATTTCTACACACAGTAAGATAAAGGGAAAGATATACTATCCATCGTGAAAGATGACATTTAACTGAAAAGGAATTTACATATTAGGAAGAAGTTTTGCTCAGAATTTTTCAATTACCGTACCTGTAAATACGGATTCCCCTTAATTTGATTTATGTGGCATTTTATATCGCATCAATGATTGAGAGTTATTTGCTTCAATCTAACTTAATGGGTACTTTGCGCATGTAATTCCCTTTTAAAGGAGTGACTTTTGTAGCATGATGGAGCTATTTTTTTAATTACTTTTGTGAAAGGGATTGATTTCATTGTTATCTGACTTTGATTCCCAATATCTTATTGAAATATTCTTTGGTTACTCTCTATTCTTGAGTTTGTTTCCCAATATTGAATTGATAATTTCTTTGTTTATGCTCTCCATTCTCCAAGGAAATGATAAGAGATGAAGGGTCCATTGTAGAGTTTTTCAAGAATGCTTAGGGATGGACATTTTAACTGGAACCGAAAGTTCCGATCCGATTCCATAAAAATAAAAGAAATTAGGGACTGAAATCGACTAGGTCTCAAATGGTTCTTGAACCAAAATTGTGGTATCGGACTTTGGAACCAAGCTTGTCATTTTTTATATATTTTTTTTTTTACTTTTTCAATTTATTCACCTTGATATAATTACCCAGTCCAACAAGTAGTAAGTTTGTAAGGTCCAAGTAGTAAGTACCTTGATCAATCAGATTTGTTCATTTGAACAATTGAATCATAATATTCTCGTTTGTAGCCACTCCTCAATACACTTTGTGTGCTGCTCGTCGCACAAACCCTTCTTGAGGTATCACGCATAGCCACAACTGAAATTGGATGCTATTACTTTCGATATTTGATGTTATTTTGTGATAAGAAAATAATTTGTATTGCCAACTCACGGTTTTAGAAAACAATGCTATGGGTAGAACGGAACCGTAACTTGAAACGACGATTTGGATTTGGATTTGGATTTGGATTCGATTCCAATAATTTTGTGGACCCGAATGGTTTCATTTACGAAATACACGAAGTAATGGCTGATTCCTGGTATTGAAATATCCAGATCGACCCACCTGACGCAAAGGCCTAAGAATGCTTGCAGGTTAGTTGATGTATTGAGATTTGGAATACACCTTAGATGTATGTAGTTTTGAATTATGTTAGGTCAAGGAAAACGCGCAAGTTTAATATATGCATGGACTATGAATGCTTTTAATGCATCATGAATGCAAAAGTCAACTTGCATTTGCTATATGGTTGGGTGTTGTAAATAAGGGATTTTACGAGGGGTAAAGCTTTGTGGTTGTTGGCATCCCTGTAAGCAGTTTGGTGGAAACAATTCTACAATTTGGGAGCAATGAAATTTCAGTGGAAGGTAATATTTGTTTCCTGGTTTTAATTCAGAAAGTTCATTTTTTTATTTTCCTACCACGTCAAAGATTGTACTTTCATAGGTGGATTATAAACATGGAAAGTGCATTTAGCATTTTTGTCGAGTCATGTGATTTGTGTAATTTAGGGCGGAGATGGGTTTGAGGTTCGAGAGGTATCTCATTTGTTTCTATGGGATTGTGTTGGCTTATCCAAATTGAAAACAATTACTATTAGGTTTTAACATTTCTTTCTGTAGCAAGGTGTCATTTCATTTAAGATAATCCAAGGTGTGATCCGATTGTCAAAAGGGATTTTATTAACTTCGATCTGAGTTTTGTTCCTAATATCAACTTGAAATTTGCCGAGGGCTGGCGTACATATGTGAAGTCAGTTTCTTTTCTTTTCTAATTGTTTCCGTATTAAGTCTTTTTCAACATAGGAGAATTGTGCTTACATGTGGAAGCATTCTTGCCGTTAAACATCATTTTAAGCTTGTGAGAGTTAGTGGAAGCAGCAAAAAGGAGGTTGGAACACATGATTTACTATGGCAGTGTGAAAGGGAGGTTTTTGCTGGCTATAGTTTATTCCTTTGTGTGAAGGCGAGATTCTGGACACTTTGTTGGATTTTCTCTTTGGTCAGGGTTCCTAATATCTTTGGAAAATTGGACTTCACAAATTATCCTATGGAGCTGATATCATGCTTGTTTATGAAAATGTAATAGATGTGTCTTAAGGTCGCTAAAGAATAATGGTCAAACGAGGAGACGACAAAATTAGGAATGCAGTCTGGCTCTTAAAAAAGGAGGAAATTATCTAACATGGATGGAGGAATGGGTCCAATGGGGCTAACAGGAGCAATTTAGATTGTCTTTCTCCGTTAAAGTGGTAATGGTAAGAAATATCTAAAAGTTCATGTAACATCAATATAGAATTTCATTTAGTTTTCTAGAGGAAATCAGAGAAGGGAACGATAATATCTTTTACTAGCCACTATGAAGGATAACTTGTAACCTTAAAGGAACTTTCATAATAGAGGAAGAAGTTTAGCTTAGAATTTTAATTATTTGCATCAGTCAGCCTAATGGGTACTCTCTGGCATGATAATTTATATTCAAAGGAATGACTTTCGTAGCATGGCTGGAGTTAGCCTTTAGGGGCTGTTTGTTTGGCAAGGAATTCAGTCAAAAATAATAAGCTGATGCTTACAATCATATCTCCGTGTGGAGCCTATTTGAGACAATAACATCAACTTATCCCTGCCCTCACTTTTAAGAATTAGTAGTTGGCAACTTGAAAACATTTTTTGCCCCTCTTTTTGGGACATAGCTGAATCTATAGGAATTCAGTCTTTTGCAACCACTTCAAGCTATGTAAATTTTGGTTGCATATAAATTAAGGAATAGGAAAGAAATTTCAACTCTCAAGACGGCAACTTCAGTCTGTAGTAGCTTAATTCTGGGAATATAAATCCGCATTTAGATGTTTTATTTTGATTACTTGATTTCAAAATGTGCATTTTGCAACCACTACTTAACATTATGGAGACCAGCCTCTACCATTTCTGTATTTGCTAATGTTTCTCCTTATATTTTGTATATATTTTTCCTCTCTATCTTGCAAATGGTATGCTTCACCCTACAGCCATCATTTTAGCAATGTTGATTAGAATCTCGTATATGCTTCCTTCCTATCTTATTTTTTTCCTTTGCAAAACCACATAGTTCTCAAAAGAACGAAAAGCTTGAAACTGAGCTTTGACAAATGGTGGCTTAGATTGATCATGATGGTAGTCAGTGTCATAATTACACACGCATTTCCTGCTCACCATGGACAGATTTGAACATTATTTCAAGGCCTTAGATAAAGTTTACTGCAGAGAAAAAATTTCCTAGCTCATAGAGACCAAATATTTTAAATGTTCTAAACAGTACTTCAGATCCAGAGACGGAAAAGATAATAGCGCATGTGCTAAGAAAATTATAGGAATTGGTCAATCAGATGATGATTTTTCCATGGTGCAAAGATCTTCGGTGTGAATTCTATCTGTTTTTGGTAGAAAGGGATTCTTTCGACAAGGCAAAGATTGTCTCAATTTGTTGATTCTAATATTGAGTCATCGAAACATGATAATGCTACTGCATAATCATCCAGATATGATAAATGCTACAACACGGTCATCCAAACATGATAATTCTACCACATCAATCCTATTATATGAATTAAAATTGCTTCTGACTAGACTGTACGTTATAAAGATGTGTTCAATATTCCCGTGTGTGTTTGGCTTTCTCAACTAGATAACTGATGAGGTATCTCCATCAACTTTTCCTTTTATCAAATAGTTCTCTTTTTTAATATGAGCAATGTACTATATTAAATCATAACTGGGACTCTATGCTTCTAATAGTTTCATTCAAGAGATACAAGAGTTAGCACAACTGGGAACTTATGTATTTACCTTTTGATTATTACTGCAGTGAAGTGTTAAATAAGTTGATGTGATTATTTGCCAAGACCTGACTGGATTTGCCTTTTTCACATTTTGGACAGATGTAATTAGCAGCAACACAATGGACTTTTATGAAACCAGCCCTGGACCAGTTGATGAATCTGTTTTGTATGATCAAGATAAGCACGTCTCAGCTGCAGTTTGGGAGGGAAAGGTGTCACTATGAAATAATTTCTCTCCTCTCATTTTGCTTGTAAAACTTTAATAACTTGCATATGTTAATTGGATATTAACAGGAGCGGGGCGCACTTAGATGTCATGAACATACTTCAAAGCTTGACCGGTGGATGCTCACTCAAAAACAAATTGAATTAGTCAAGAAAGCTGGATTTGGCTATTTGAGATTAATACCAGCAATCAGTCTTGATAACCCACTTATATCTGCTCTAGTTGAGAGATGGAGGAGAGAAACAAACACATTTCATATGACTGTTGGGGAAATGACAGTGACTCTGGAAGACGTTGCTTACTTGCTTGGGCTTCCCATTGATGGTGAACCTGTTATTGGTGTAACATATACGGCATGCGATGCACTATGTGTCAAGTATCTGGGGAAAGGACCAGATTCAGGGTATGCAAGTGGTGGAATGGTGAAACTTAGTTGGCTGAAAGAGACTTTCTCCCAGTGTCCCGAGAACGCCTCAATAGAAGATGTTGAGTGCCATACTCGTGCCTACCTTCTATACCTTGTTGGTAGTACAATTTTTTCCACCACCACCGGTAATAAAGTTCCTGTCATGTACCTTCCATTGTTTGAAAATTTCGATGAAGCGGGTAAGTATGCATGGGGTGCAGCAGCATTATCCTTCTTGTACAGAGCACTCGGCAATGCCTCCCTCAGATCTCAAAGCACAATAAGTGGCTGTTTAACGCTGCTACAGGTGAATTTAACCTGGTTTAATCTGCATCAATAATCTTTTGTGCACTGAAGAAAAACCAAGGACTGGTAGCCAGTTATTTGTTTTTATATCCTGAAGATATTTTGGTTAAATTTTACTTTTGAATAGTGCTTTATTTTATCTAGTGCTGGAGTTACTATCACCTGAACATCGGTCGACCCAAACTTCATCACGACCCAATCCATGAATGTTTTCCATTTGTCCTTAGGTGGAAAGGGAAACATAGCGGTCCAACATCAAATCGTGATGTTTCCTTTTATCGTAAAGCTTTGGATTCACTACAATCTTCTGATGTAAGTTGAAGAATTATTTGGGTCCAAACTTCCTTTTTTTTCTTTCTTTTCGAGCCAAAATGACAGATATGGTGCCTTTTCGATATCCAGGTAGACTGGTGTCCTTATGCAAACATCAGTCACACTGTTATACCAGAATTTATTTTAAATCAACTCGTACTTGGAAGATCAAAGACAATGTTGATTTGTTTTGACAAGGCAGAAAGACACCTTCCAGATCGTTGCCTAAGGCAGTTTGGCATGCATCAAACTATCCCGGAAGAAGTGCAGAGATGGGAAAGGAAGACTCGTGGGGTTGATGGTGGAGTAGATCTCTCTGGGAAAATGGAATCAGAACTTAATGAATGGTCATATCGTCGTTTTCATATTGTGGAGGCTGAAGAAGATCTCGATGAAAGTGAATACAAGCATTGGTACTTGAAAATTACTCGCAAGTTGATAGGCAGGCCCGTACCTATCTCATCAGAATTTCAGAGAATGGTAAGCCTCTATGTTATGTTTCAAACAATTAATAGTTTCGCTAACATATGTTTCACATTCGTGTTTTCTTCATTGTAGTTCATCACTTTTTTTCCTTTTCATTTTTGTTTACATTATAGAATGCTGCATTGAGGGATATTGCACATCTAGCAGATACTCTCTCGACTCATGGGATGGACGATCTACAGATACAGTCAGTGACGAGAATCAGGTATGTTGCACACGAATGTTTGAGGGATCATGCCAGAAGTTCGACAGTTGTTATGGCGGATCCACAAAATGATGTCGGAAAAAGGATAAGAGGGAAGGAAAGGGTTAGGAGGAGGGAAATAGGTAAACGTAGACGAAAAGATGATCCTGAGCAGTATTATGCAGTTAATATGAACGTCCATTCCCAGTTATATGATGATGATGATGATAATGCACAACTATACCATGTGGATGGTGATGTTAATAGTCATCAACTTCTATCCATTCCGGCTAATGCAGGTGACGACAGAGAGTTGTCTCCTATAGCTCAAGAAGTTAATGGAGGACAGCTTTGTGATGTAACTAACGACGTTGATTGTGACATAACAGATGGGGTTGATGAATTGCCCTCCGATCATGCTGCTGACAAAGACGAATGCAAACTTTCTCATGGCTCAGATCAAAATATGCCGCCTGGTTCCCATGGTACTGTTGATGTCGTACCCCAGTCGACCCTCAGTAGCAGTGAGGAGGTTGCCCGGCAGAATGATTACATTGTTTTGGCTTAGAGAGTAGACAACATAAACTTTGAATTGTATAGAATCTATGTTGTTAGATGTGAGACTCTTGTTATAGTTTTGAATCTACCTTCAATGTAGAAATTTGGAACATGTGCTTCTAAATTCATTTGATTCATAATTTTTCGAGAATTTATTTGGTGCATGACACTTGATTAATGCTACATAATCTCCCTCATCAAGGACTTGAAGCCTCTCTAATATGCTTTATGCCAACTAGTCTTGTTCGTGTTTAGGGGTGTGAAATAGGTTCTTGTTTGGTAGGAATTAAAATTAGATTTTGATAGAAATAGATGAAATAAACAGTTGAAAAATTGTGGATTCCATTTAAAATTAATTATTATTATTTTTTTACTTTGACTAAAATCTAATCTCCACATGAACTAAGTTATTGTTATCCAACACAATTCAGCCCTTCATATGGATTGGCATGGTAGACACGTGAAAGAACTCAACCTAAGAAATGTGTTCACCGGAATTTGTTTTTGTTTTTTTCACGTAAGCAAAGCGGATTCAAAATTGTCTTTCATTCCAAGACATAACTTGTATCCATGCATGTTTTAAATGTCAAATTTGAACTTATTGAATTCTCAACTCTCCACTCTTGCGTGAATTATAACAATATTAAAAACCTTATTGACTCACTTTTATAAATAAAAATTAATTGTCTTTATTCTTTAATCTTATTTAGCACTTTACATGCCCAAGCACGTGTTTGATACGCAATAATAATGATTGGACGAAGATGAACAAAAATCTAACGTATTTTTTAATATGATTTAGTACCATCCAATATTACCTATAAAAAATATGCTATAAGAGCACATATCAAATGAAATTGTGGTTTGTGATAAGTGTGTTTTTGCACACTTAATTAATACCTAAATGTGCTTATATAAAAAGGAACGAATTTCTACTCACAATTAAGTAATTATTGTTTTGTATGTAAAAATCACCCAAATAAAGAGAACAAGACAAAATGAGGAAAAATGACAAAAAAAAAATGTGCAAAATTGTGAATGTGGGGACCAACATGAACAAAGCAAAAAAGTTGAAGGATCTTGGATGCAATTTATGAAGAGCATAATTGATATGAAAGTCAAAATATGAGGATCAAATTGTATAAGATCAAAGTTGAAGGACATGCAATTACTTAGGGGACTTAGCTGCAGAATTAAAACCAAAAATTGGTTTTGGACAAAAAGGTAGCGCCTATGCACCACTTTTTAAAATTTGGGGACCTTTTTGCCATGTGTTTGAAACTCTGGGGACCAAAGCTGCAATTTCTGAATAGGTTTTTTTTTAAAAAAAAAAAATGAAAGTGTTTCTTCTTCTCTTCCTCTTACTGGTTTTTCTTCTCTTTTCTTTTTCTTCTTTCATTTTCTTTTCTTTTCGTTTTGAATTCCTTAGTATTGTGGGATTGCAAATCAAGAGCACAAGGAGAATATATTTAAGGATTTGGAGAAATATTTAAGTAGGTCAAAGTCAAGCTTCAAATAAGGATTTTATCTATGACTTTGTATTTTCTCAATTATTTTGCAATATTTGTAATGTATTGTTATAATATTCTCATTTTTATCATTTGTATAAAATGTGCTAATTATTTGTGTTGGGATTTATGATAGTAACTTAACNAGTGTTTCTTCTTCTCTTCCTCTTACTGGTTTTTCTTCTCTTTTCTTTTTCTTCTTTCATTTTCTTTTCTTTTCGTTTTGAATTCCTTAGTATTGTGGGATTGCAAATCAAGAGCACAAGGAGAATATATTTAAGGATTTGGAGAAATATTTAAGTAGGTCAAAGTCAAGCTTCAAATAAGGATTTTATCTATGACTTTGTATTTTCTCAATTATTTTGCAATATTTGTAATGTATTGTTATAATATTCTCATTTTTATCATTTGTATAAAATGTGCTAATTATTTGTGTTGGGATTTATGATAGTAACTTAACCTAACTTTAATTAATTTTAATATTTGTCTTTTAATGTTAAAATGCTTATTTTTATGTGTATTTATTATTGTGTTGAATGCATTTCAGTTATTTGACCATCAAGTGATTGAGTTTAGTGATTTGTATAGAGAAAATTGTACATCTTAGATCAAATAGTAAATACTCTAAGTTTGTCTAGAGGATAGAGATATACTCTTAATCCTATGTGACCCGTTGAGCTATTTTCACAAATATTTAATGCGATTATTTGATTTTAATCGACATAGAGATATAGTAAGTTAACCAACCAATTATGGTTAATTCCGCTCGAGAGAGGTAATTAACTAAATTTGAAAAATCGAGTCTAACATAGTAAGTAATTTATTAATTGACTTGTGGAGAAATTAATTAGGCGACAATTTAGTGAAACCATGAATTCCAAACACATTTTTCTTCCGAAAATCTCAAGTGTGTATATTTTCTTATTTTGTAAATTTTAGTTAATTTTCCTTATTTTTCAACATCAAATTTTATTGTGTGTTTGTTTTTAGTGTTAAATTTAAATTGACTAGAGTTGTGTAATTGTAAACATTCCTCAAGGGATTGACAACTCGGACTCAAAAGTTAACTTTATTACTTGAACGCGACCCGTGCACTTGCAGTATATAATTTTAACAAAGAAAAACTTCTACAAGCAAAAAAAGAAAAAAAAAGAAAAAAGAAAAAAGGAGAATGTTAAACTGATGTGCTAAAGAGAAAAACAAACATGGTCTAAAGTCCCATCTACATTTGAAAACTCTGCTAAACATGCTAACTTACCAAAATTTCCATTTTCCTGTAAATTTAGATGTGATTTTGTTTTCATTATCTTAAAACATGGTCTAAAGTCCCATCTAGATGTGATTTTGTTTTCATTTTAAGATTAGACAATGGTATTGGATTGTAGATAAAATTCATGAGACTATTTTTAAACTTGAGTCTATTCATTAGCATAAATGTCATGTAAACCAAAAGTAATTTTCAACATACATGTCACCTGACAATTCATAGAATGCATTGAAGATACTCTAATAGTACAATTTTAGGAGGCTACATCTTCTTAAAGGTTAAGGGTTGGTGATAATGGCTATCAAGACATGGGAGGATCCAGAGAAGAATCTATAAGAGGATCACATTATATTTAAAGAAATTGTACAGTGCAGAGATCAAATCTAGCAAAACTTAGGAAGCAAATCCACCCATGTTTTTACTTCCCTACTATAAAACCCACTTATCATAGCCAATCTGTGTTGACTAAAAACATATTTGGGAAGTGTTTATAATGTGCATCTCGAAAATGTGTGAATAAAATGTGACTCGAGTGTTTAATATAGTGTATAAACACGAGCCAAACATAGGCAAAGAGTCAGACCGAACACCTATAACATGTAGTCTACGAACTTGAACTTCACACAAAAGATAACATGATATAAACGTATAATCAATTCATTTTATCTCCTTAATAAATCACAAGGGAAACTAGAATAAGAATAGCAGCTTGCACATGATTTTGTTCTTACTAATGAATGGTATGTGCCTGGTTTTGGCTTTCATTTTCGACACCAACAAAAAAAATAGTAGATGAGCACGAAATTCCATAAAATGCCAAACACTGAGAACGTATTTTAGCATATCGTGCAACCAAAAGCCTTCAAAACTTCCTAAAGAAACTTCCAATAGAATTCCACTTTTTATTTCTAAACAGAATTCCAACATCTTTCATCATTTCTTTCTCCAAATATTTGGAGCTCTCTTGTTAGCAGAATAGCGTAATTTTCCAAACATTGGCATTCTACTTTTAACGAGCCTAGTCCTCCCCTTCAACAAAGATCCAAAGGCAGCCACTTAAAGTTGAAGAAAGAACATTTAACGATTACTTGTCGACCATTGATCTAGCTACCAAATATCCTCATCATCCAATTGATAAATGTCCACCGTTTCAGTCATAGTATATCAAATACAACCGAACCAGAATCACAATATAATTAACATATTCCTCCCATCTGAAACTAATTTCCTGCCTTCAGATTGTTGGCCAAGAAAACAGAAATAATTAATAACACACTTCACGAAATCATACTTAAAAGTTATCCTTTTCCCTATTTAACTTTTTATCTTTTATCAAAAGTTCTCTTCATGCTATTTAATACTAGGACTTGCATGCCTAGATAGACTGCGGGATTTAAAATCTCATCCACACTTGCAAGTCAATTAAAGTTTCCCACAATATGTGAAAATGGAATCATCCAAATAATAGACAAGGAATTACCAAAATGAGCACGCCCAGCAAGGACAAAAAACCTGAAGAGTTAGGATGCATTGTGAGTAATGTGGATACGTAGCTTTTAATCTAAACCAAAGAACCCAAGAACCATAAACGCCCTGCAAGGACGAAAAAACCAGAAGGGCTTAAAAGAATAAAATAACTAATGACAGATGCTCGTATGGGCTGCACCGTGAGTGAAATGGATACGGAGAAAAAAACTATGGCTGAGACAAGAAAGAAAAAACCTCCTTAAACACTGTCCCTATTGCCCTTAACACAACATAGCATCCAATCCAACTATTCCACAAAAAAAAAAAAATTCCCGAGCTCAAACCGATTCAAGAATTCTAATTTTCCGAGCTCAAACTAACAACAGAAATTCAATCATAAAAATCACAAATTTGACTCAAGGTACCATAAATTTAACATACTCTCCATAAATATAGATCGTGTATCCTGCCATTTCTCATTCAAAGACTCGAAAATCACATCGGTAAAAACACTCAAATTACTATTCACAATGATAAAATTCGACAAAGCCTATCAACATTAAATTACATTCCAAAAGAAAATAGTAAGTTGAAAAGATCAAACCAGAGAATGAGCTAAATTCACAGCCATTTCTTGGATCAACCAACATGGAAAGGGCTAATTTCCCCAGTTCGCAGAGAATTAGCAATTTCATCAGCAACGGTTAAACAAGAAACTACCCAACCACTCAGTGCCATCCATATCATACTTGCCATCCAAATTGTCATATTCCATGGCATCGCCATTGCCTTTATGTACCAATTCTCCAAAATTTCAATTGTTTCACTCTGATTCAAGAAACAATCAATAGAAATTGAAATAGGTAGATTTAAGGCGAACCCATATCAAGAACAAACCCTCAGCTCCATTTTCCAAACCATCAAATTCTTAACTATTTCTCAAAACCCAAAATCTTTCCAAAAAACCGCACAAGATCTCTTGATTCTCTTGAACTAGATTAAATAATCAAATTTCTCAATTTGATGACAATACTTTCAAGATTGGCCCAAGATTCTTGCTTCAGATTAAATAAACAGACAATATCACAACCCACCAAACTCTTTCTTGATTTTGGATTCTTCAAAATGGTATCTATGGATAAATAGGAAACAAGTAGATGGGTTGAAATTGAGGGTGGTCTATTGGGGTAAGTATAAAGAAATAACTGGGGGTGCAATCCGTATAATCCATGGATTTTTCTGACAATTTTGGACTACGAAGTTGGTCGTCGTGTATACAATTATGAAGTTGCAATAATAACAACAGATGTTTCAAGAATGTAGCAATAATCCCCCTAATTTCTTGAAGATTCACATTTGCCTCCTCAAGTTCAAATATTTTCAATTAACCCCTTTGTAAAATTTTACCCATATGTGACATTTTAAGTTTCGAAAAATTTTGATTTTCTTAGCACGAGTTAGACATTATCATGGATTTGTTGTCAATAGAATTTGATTGGCTATCAAAAATCGAAAACAATTTTATTTCAATATAAAATAAAAAGTAAAAATATTGTCGTTATTATATCAAAATTCTATATCATATGAATTATCAGATTATAAATCAGCTTACAAAATAAAATAAGAGTAATCTTTGGTAAAAAGAGAAAAGTCGTATTTGACATATAAACCATATAATTCAGCCAATCATTTCCTACAAGTGAGATTATGGGTGTGTTTGAGAAACATTATTTGGAAAAATGTATTCTGAAATAGTAGATTGATGGAGAATGTGTGGTTGAAAAAAATAAAAAATTATTGATGTGATGAAATATATTATTTTATTGAAAAATGTGTGGTTGAAAATGAGTAGAAGAATAAGAACAAGAAATTTAGTGGGTGTTTGACTCCCATTTTAGTAGAAAAATGTGTTTTTGAATAATGATTTTAATGTGTATCAAACATGAGCTGTATTTTAAAAATTTTAGACCAAGCACATATAATAAATTATTAAAATGTTTTATACCCAATAATTCACTATTTAAAATTTGTTATACGAATACTTAGAATCTTTAACTGGAGATTACTTGACGAATCTTCGATGATCAAATAATTGAATTCCTAATTATTAAACATCATGAAAAAGTATACACCAAGCGAGCTCTCTAACTAAATGAACTTGTTTGTCACAAATAATTTGTTAGGTGTGAATGCTTAAATAAATTAGATTTTAAAATAATCCAAACTAATGTTCGTCCAATCCTTTAGCCACCAACCAAGACATCTTACTCTAATCAACGTTATCTGAGATTTGACCTCCAAACTTTGACAAATGAAATTTCATATAAGTTTTATTTGTTTCGATGTTGTCAAAATGTCATGTGTTCAACGATAAAAATTTGAATAATGTTATATGTATATTTTGTAAGACACTATGGTTGACATTCCGCTTACATGGAGGAAATCTGTGCAGTTTTGTGATGGAGGAGTTCAAAATCAAGAGTTTAGATATCATTATGTGGAAGAGTGTAAGAAAAAATGTAAATGTAGCATGATTGTAAAGATTTTGATAGTAAAATCATTACAATCTTATTTTTAAACAATACATTCCTTTTTAAAATAAGAAAATTCATAGTTCTTTCTTTCTTTCTTTCCAGCTCTGCATTAATGCAATAAGGTTCGACTATAGTGAATGCTATGTATAGTAGATTCTCGTAATAAAGTTGATTAGGGTTTTATTTGTTTTTCTAACTCCTATTGAATACTTTTTCGGAGAATTTCATTCAGTTGCAATGGCCACAATATGTTTGAATCAACAAAATGACAGTTTTACCCTTCCAACGTGTATAGCCATTAGAGTCCCATTTTAATAAGGTAAATCTATTGTGAATAAATCATAACATAGAGTTCAACGATTCCATCATGGGATTACTGAGCTCAGTTCAAATGTCTATAAAGAATGCCTCGAAGTGACAATTATCTTATCGTAATGATTAACCAATTTCTCTATTGTAAATATATGATCTCTAATTGTTTCACCCTGATACACAAAGTACAAAAATTGATCATC
>CAIGRH010006262.1:0-13312 GCA_903798295.1 Fraxinus nigra | reverse complement strand
AAAAGGAGAAACAAAATAACTAGAGCTTACACTCAAAAAGGAGAAACAAAATAACTAGAGCAGACATGGAGGTTTAATACTGTCCAGTTATGGTCCCTAGTCATTCAAAATTAGCAATTCAAATTTCGATTTATCCATATACTGAAATCAATACAAGGCATTCTGGACATACTCGGTTTGCACACAGACCAAACAATACGATAGACAAAATATTACAATATGTCCTTTCAATCTAAGAGTTCCATTAGACAGCTTTGAAATAAAAAGGTAAATTATGTTCCCATTCCTTGATTTTGAGAATCAGAAGAATGATATTTGAACAAGCCCGCATAAAAGCAAACAAAGTTCTCTGGATTCACGATGATTGTCTCCTGTTAATGTTGATCAGCCACTGGCATCAGTTATTCTTCCACGTATCTTAAAAAAGATACTGAATAGGTGCGAACACCAGAATAAACGTAGGATGATTCTCATCTTCTAGACACATTCCAATGGCCCGATTCGTAGGATCTTCAGTGATCAGTACTTAAATAAGCTCGATCCACTTCAAAGGTTCTGATTGCAAAGTAATTGCAGTTGTTGTAAACTTTCAGGGTGAAATGTAGCTCCATTTCTTTCAAAGCCAAAAGGTAGGCGATTATAATGTCTTCTCACATTTGAATGAGGTAGAGATGAATTACTGGCTATAATCTGCTGCTGCTGTGGTGGCGGCGAAATTCCCTTATACTTCGAGTCGGGTGAAGCATGGAAATGTGGGAAGAGTGCCTGAGCATAGTTAAGCAAGGAACTTGAGTCTCTTCCTCCATTTTGCCAGTCGGGCAAATGAGGAGCGAGGAGACCAGGATGGTATTGAGCTGGAAACTGACCCATCCATTTCTGCTGCTCATCCGACTCCAACTGTTGTCTTCCAGGAACTGTAGCATCTACATGTGAATGGCCGCTAAGTGCGTTGCTAAGGTATGGAGGTAGCTGTACCTGCATGAATAAATCAAACAGACAATGCATTGTCATTTTATAGCCATCAATTAGAAGGTTATTCATAACAAAGTAATAAGCAATTGTAGCATGCATGTTTTTCATTCTCTATCCACCGCGGACCATTTTAGATATAAAACTTTAGCACTTTTAAATACAAGATCCAACAATCAGTAAGCATCCAAAATCAAGTGTATCAGAGCAGGAAGCAAAATAAATGCGAAGGCATTGGAGTGTACAAAGCAAGTCACCTGCTGTGCTGCTGCAGTTGAAGGATGACCAGGAAAGGTAGAGGAATAACCGTTATGGGGCAGTGATAAAAGCATGGCTGATTGATTCTGCGGCTGCATGTATGGAATATGAAAATGTTTTAAAGCTTCATGACTGCGACCTGTTCTGTTGTTTCTATCACTGGAATCCACACCGCAACCACCACCAGCCAATGACAAGAAATCAGAATCCTGCAAAGCCAGTAAACTTTCAGAAAATAAGAGGAAAAAAAATAAAATAAAATCAACCCCGATAGTGTTGATAATAAACCCACCCGTTTCTGCGAAGTGCATAACCCAGATGTCGTAGAACCATTTTGCTGATCTTGAAGGAGCCTCTTATACAAAAGAATAGCATTTTGTATATCTGCTGAATTCTTCTCAGCAGTGGAATGTGCCATATTATTAAAAGAGGCAACACCGATTGAACCATTTATTGCATTTGTTTGACTGTCAACGCTCACGTTAGGCCCTAAATTCAAACCTTCATTCTGTAATGAGTGAGTGGGCTTCTCCTGTAACCCGTATTTTCTCTCTGATAGTTGCAAGACCTTAATGAGTCGAGTTATGTAAACATGGGCACAGCATTTCTTCCGTGACTTCTTCAAATCGAAAGGAACTAGAGAATCCTGGCTTGTCAACTATTAATGAAGGTGCAGTTAAACATTCCATTTAGAAGTATGAATTGATTATAAACTTAAACAATCATCATATCATATCTTAAAACTGCACTTGAATACCTTTTCATTAGTAACACTCTTTTCACAGGAATGAGGCCGAGTGGCATAATTTTTCTGGTCAAACCAAGCAGGAAGTTTGGGACTGGATGATCTGAAATTAATGGGCATGGGAAACGTGAATTCTTTCAGATAAGTTAGAAGCTCAAATTAATTTCAGGAAAAAAGATTACTGTAGGCAAGATCCTTGTGTCTGGGAGCTCAGAGCTCCTGTTGGAGACGAGCCAGTCCATAAAGATAAATCTAGGTTGGAAAACCAAAACTTATGTGAATACATAGAAATAGATACCCACGCAAACGATATAAACAAAATCAACTTCCAAGCACTACTCACGCCTTCATATGTAAAAATGATCATCAAATTGAGAATTTACCATTACTTTTGTTTGCTGTGAAAGTATGGTGCATGGCATTTTGTATTCCAACCTGAAAAACAACCAAGTCACCATCTTAATCATACATTACTTACTAGTGAGACACAGGTCGACCCTGAATTTTTAAAGCATACCTGTTCTAGCGTATTTGGCAATTCACCACTTGGAGTTGCATCAAGATTTGGCATCTTTAGCCTGTCATATGTCAACGCAAGTCTAAATCACAAAATAAGAGACGATAAAGATATGAGGGGTGATGGGAGAAAAGGATTGGCTACACACATGGGCATTTGACTTGGCTCCAATCGAACACCAGAAGCACTGGTGGTGGATGACTTCTTGTTGAATAACAAGTTGGGTTGTTTATCATCACCTGAAGAGTGGAATTTGACAACTTGTACCATCGACTCTGTCAAATTTGGTGAAAAACAAGCAGCCTCCACAGTGACTCTTGTGCTAATTTTCTTAGACGCATCTGGAGGGGTTGAAATTGCAACATCTGTTCACGGTGGTAATTAGTATGGTAAAAAAGCAAATGACGTAGTAAAACAGAACAATGTGGAAACAAAATAATACTAAAACAAACCTTTGGGCGCAGGTTCTGAACTCTTTGCTTGCTGCAAAGACGAAGGCTTTGCTTCTGAAGTTTCACCATCTAATCCCAGCTTCGTAGTCTTTGTAGCGTCCGGGACCATATTGGCCAAAGCATACAAGGTCTCTGCCACTTCTTCCTCATCCTTGGTGACAAGTTCCTCTTTCTGCAGAAAGCAATTCCATCAATCATATTAAGAGACTGCTCAATTTTCTTTACTCCCTTTGGGCAAAAAAGACTTCGGTATAGTTTGAAGTTTCTGATATCGTCCTGTCTTACCATCTTCAGTTTGGATTTCTTTAAACCATCTTTTCTATGCAAATCAACTTCGCTAGAAACGTGATTCAGCTTCCTAGAACTTGGCAGAGGTAGAGAGATGGATTCATGGCCTCGCTTCTTTATGGCTGCAACATTTAAAAATACAATGATCTGAAACCATCTTATGATCTATTGAGCAATGACTATCTATCTCCTAAGACGCGTCTACTGTCAAAATGAAAAATCATAATGTTAGTCAGGCAATTAATATTTGGTTAGAATAAGTCGTACACATTTTGTCGAGCTTATACACCAATGTCAAAATTGATAATTCAGCATTCGAAGAAAAAGTAAACAAAGAGTTTTCTAAGTATAAGCAAAAAGATAGATGCCCAAGAGATTACGTTGAGAGGCATTCCAAAAAACATTCCTAAAACGGAACTGAAAATAACCTAAAAGGGCAAAGTAAATAACTGAATCGGCGGTTCAATAAGTTATCCTTGTATAACAGGACCATGGGGATTGGTTATCCAATTCCAAATGCACGATCAAGGTAGCAAAACCGACCTCAAGAATCAACTCCGACTGCTAAGAAAGTATATAATCTGAAACAAATATCTCTCACTTGATCATAGTGATATAAACACTTTTCTTCTGAGTTCAAAGCTCAAGGTTAGTCTAAAGAAAATAACGCTTGTCAAAATTCCAAATTCATGTAATTATTAGCTTTTTAGGTAGGTCCAGAGTGCATTAACACCTCAGGAAAAGGAAAAAGCAACATAAAGAATCTTCCATAGCCACAAAAGCAAGAAAAGGAAACTTCTAATCTCAACAACAAAGCATAGTATAAAATAAAGGGGTGAGAACTTCAGGGAAGAACCCTCCGCGCATAACCCAATCCAAACAGCGGGATCTGTTCCATCTTTTCCATTTAACACAAAACTACATCTCCAATTGATAACAAAGCATCTAAAATACATAATTTTTACAATAGTAATACGTGGTAATGGACTAATATATACCTGACCGTAGTTTTCGTGGAACTACACCACATTCATCAAGAAACTGCAGGAAACAAAATTTTGAAAACAAATTGTAAATTTGTTCAAATACATATTAATTTGATTTCATTCAAAAGCTCATCATAAATAGTTAAATTACCTTGCCATGGATTTTGTGTTTCTTGCTAATACTGGTACAGAGCTGAAACTCTTCTTCTCCTTCACAACCAACAGAACCCATTTCACACTCTTTCTCTACTTAAAATTCCTTACTTCTCGTAATCTGAACCTTCAAAACTGAATACTTCAAGGAGATAATTTGAACAGACGCACGAAAAAACAGCCCAGTAGAAGAAAAGATATAAAAGAGAAGAATACAATGAGACACGTAGTATATGAAAAGTAATCATCGCAAAAACTAACAAACATTTCAACAAACAAGAATAACACAGATACAGACAAGAACCCCCTTGATGGCTTTTTGTTGTTTAGTAATCGTAAATAAAGTATGAAATGAGGGATCTTTTGGTAATTCTGGAGTAGTTTTCCAGATGGGAATTTGATAATCATACCAAGAAATGCTCGACACAACCGACTGGATAATAATGCCCCCCTACACAGAGGCCACTAGTTCTCAGTGTTGGCACCTTCCGGGTTAATAATAACAAATAACAATAAAGACAGCGACACATGGGATTCACTTGAAAGCTGCTTTAAAGGTCGAAATTTCTCCCAATCCTAAATCAATAAATGCATTCGGATCTTTAATTTCTCTCTTTACCTAAAAAAATCTTTAAAAAATAAAAGAAATTTCAGGATTTTTGTGAACAATAGGTGGAGAAAATCTGAAAAGGCAAAATATTTAAGGGGGAAGTATAAACCTGCATATTTTATAAAGAAGTATAAGAAATATTAGTTTATGGGTACTAAAGATGAAGTACTATTACTGGTAAAGAAGAAAGAGAAGGTAGGTTTCTTGAAAAAGAAAGGAGTAAAAAGTAAAGTAACGTTCAGAGAATCAGGTTCTTCTTCACTTGATAAAAGGACTATCCGCAGAGAGAGATGGACAATGCACGGATTTCACAACAAAAGCTAACACAGGAGATTAATGTGAGAGAGAGAAAGGTCAAAAATGTTAATAGTAATAAAATTCTTGGAAAATTGATCGTAAGATATCATTCAAAATACTCAAAAAAAGAAAAATCTTTCTTGCTGATCTGCATTTAATGACATACACATACTTTAAAACAATTCTAAATACCCATTTTTCAGTGAAATGTGAAACAAGAAAAGTATCTGACTTTAACCAAAAGAGCTCAAAAAACACACAATTGATAATTGCAAATTGATGAAAAAACTCATAAACCGATACGAAAATGCAAAGTTTCAGATTACCTTTATTTCTTCACCACAGAAATAAAAAAACACAGTGAGAGAGAGGATAATCAGTATTGACATCTGTATAAAATTTTGGAGTAATAATGAAAGAGTAAAAGGCAATTCATATTCAATAGTTGCCAGAAGAATCAAGAACCACTGTATATACACTAACAGACTCTGAAAAGTGCAAATGCACACTCTATTCGTGTATTTCTGAATGCATAAAGTGCAGATTTTCAGAAGATCACTCTCTCAACTCATTCCTTAACAGACGGGAAAAATGAAACTGCCAATGCTTATATGCTTGAAAAATGAATAATCGAATTGAGAATAAATAAAACGATTAAACAATTTGTAACCGTCAATAATGACGTCATCTTATGATCGACGGCTCTTGTTCTGTGAGGCTCACACCCGTTAGATAGAAAATTAGACAAGGAAATTCCACGTGTCAGTCAGATAGGACGGAGATGACGTGTAACCACTGTACGTTGCTTTCCATGCATGTCTGATGAAGTGGACGGCTCTGAGCCGAACGTGGTAGAGCTAATGTAAACGGCCGTCAACTGAGCTAAGTTTATTCGGCTGAATAACACACACCAAGGAAAACGGGAATTGAAATAAGCGTCGATTTAAAGTAGAATCGCGAGAATATTGCGATGATTACTTTGATTCTTGTTTATGCGGCTTGGCGTGAGAGACATGTCTGCTGCGTGTCACCGGATTTTATTCACTAGGGTGAAATTACAATCTTGACCTCATTTCAATAGCTAGAGAAAAATATGGTGGTCAAGATCATGTATGTTCAATAGTTACTAGCATGTTTGGCCAAGCAAGCAAGCAAGCTTTAAAAAGGTAAAAATTACTTTCAATCAGGTATAAAAATGAAAAGATAACAATTTTAAACATTTTTTTTGTCAATTAAAGAGTAAAAATTTGACTCTAATATCGTATCTTGGTCAGAGTTCGACTAAAATTAGTACTTTTAAATAAAATAATTATTTTATAAGTAACTCTAATTTTCGACTTATTTTAACTTTATATATTCATTTAAAAGGATTGTCTTCAACAATTCTAATGCTTATTTATTAGATTGCACCTAATATATATAAGTCATAACAACAATTTAATACTGATGCAAGTTTTTCTTTATTATAAATGACAAAAGAGGGATCATCCTTAAATAATGTTTGGATTCACATGACATGAGAAAAATTACTTGATTCTTAATCAAAAAAGATTAGTGGTTGTAACATAGATATGTAGTAGACAAGAATTAATCGAGTGATAGAGTCGAGTAAATACTTGTTTTTTCGGATTTTATCCCGTTGAGAAGAATTGAAACTTTAGATCAAGATTAACGCTATCAATGATATAAATAGGAATAACCTGTGGTTGAACTCTTGATAGAAATGTCACCTCAATGAAAATGGAATCATATGTACCAATTTATTTTCCCTAGAAGAGACTAAATTTTGGAGTGCCATATTGAAATATGATCCATGCTATGGGAACATAACCCTTGACATAGGGGGTGACATAATGGCCAAATGTCCACGGCACGTTGGATGTACTAACTAAAAATAGAAAGAAAAAAAAAGAGGTTAAAATATTATATATTATGACGTACAACTTCTGTACAATATATCAAAAACGCATATGATGTTAAAATAGTATGAGAGAAGGAGGGAAAGAATTGCTATGATCCTCAAGTCAAAAAATGTATTGATGAGACATTAATCAAGGGAACAACAATTTCGAAACGGTAAATCTAAACTCGTCTAAGACTAAGATAACATCAAAACAAGTTCAATTTTATCCTAACGTGCTCTCAACCTTTCAGTCAGAATGCTTTAAACACCCATTACAATTTAGTTCATAAAATTAGTTAATTGTTTTTAACTGTGGAGCAGCATGTGCCACAAGATGTCGGGTGGCTTCAAGCCAGAACCTTTGCAGGAGGGTGTGTAGGAATTGCTGTGCTTATTGCAACTGCGTGCCTCCTGCACCTCAGGGAACCGAGATGTCTGGTGCTCGACGAGGAATATCCGACTTGACTATAACTTTCATGGTCATCACATAAAATTCTCTTGAAAGTGCAATATTTAATTGTCAAGGATAAAATCGAATTCATTTCATTAAAAAAGTTTTACCCATGTCATTTATCATACACATGTAAAGGGGGAAAAAGATAAAAACAACCACACGAATTTTATATTCTTCATTATAGATAACTTTCTTTTATTTATGACCGGTGGCACATCAAGTAATGAACCGAAGCTTTAAGGGCACTTTTTCCGGCCGCCGTGGGTAGTCATGTTAGCATAGCAGGGACACACATCCTGGTTGCCGGCGGTGCCTGGTGGGACACAGTTGCATCTCTTGCAGCAGGTTCCACATGCTCGGTGGCAGAGGTTTGGCCTCGACGATAGCTGGCACCTCCTCCCACATTCCTTCCCACAATCTGCTCACACGCGGAAATTCTTTCAGACTTTTCAGGAGAAAAAATTGTAATTAATAAGTTTTTTTAACCTAGTTTTTGAAGAGGAGAGTGTCCAATCCCATTGACGTCGACCTAAAATGCATGGAAGACATCAGATTTCATTAAAAGCTTAAAAATATCAAGAAGGGTTGTTTTTGCTATTTCTTTTCCCTTTTGAAGATGAAAAATAAAAACTCTTACCATTTCAACGGCTTGAACCATGTAAAGAATGAGGCAGATAGTGAGAAGGGAAGAAATCAAGAACTTGAGCATCCTTAAAATTTGTTTCAATGGACATTAAATGATTAAGTGAACCACGTATTTTATGTAGTGTAAAATATTTGATTTGTTTTGGGGTGGGGTGGTTTTTCTTAGCATGTAAAGTTTTCATTGGTGGCTTGTAATAATTGAACCCAACTCACCGCCATGGAATCTCAAACCTTCTTTTCTCCATCCACAATCAAATGAAAAGAAGACATTCCTTCCAACCAAATGTGTATTTATTTGTGAAGTAAGAATTAGCTAAAAACAAAGCAATGTAAACAAATTGTAGGGATATAGGAAGTGAAACTGATATTTATTAGATGAAAATAATCTTATAACTATGGATTTAAAGGGATGTCCTCAACTCGGATTTTAATGAATTTTTTTAAAAAAATTCTAAACTCAAGTGTTCTCAATTAAGATTTTTAATAAATTGTATTGAAATTCTACTAAAATTTAGGTGTCCCAGTTGAGATTTTAAAGAATTTCAATATAATCCTTCAAAATCTAGGTATCTTCTATAACTTATAGATTTATATGGATTTCTTGAATAAAGAGATTTTAAAAAATTTGGATGCATTTTCAAGTTTAAAAATACACACGACAATCTCTTTTGAAATTTCACAATTTTTCATGAGATTCTTCTGGATGATATATAAATCTATTCAAATTTATGAAACTTATTAAAAAATTTAAATTTTTTTAATATTCATTAAAATTTCCGTCACTTTTACGTTACAGCATTAAAATTCAATATTGGCATCATTTTCCCTTTTCATAGTTGGACTTTGGTGGCTAGACAACACATCATATAATCTCTCTGGGGGTAATTGACGCCAACACGCCTTATTTTAATCCATTTCTCGAATTGATGCACGCCATCTATGTCTATGTATTGATTGTGAATCTTGAATTGAATCTAGTCTTATCGTGTTT
The DNA here is from genome assembly GCA_903798295.1 of Fraxinus nigra. NCBI lineage: Eukaryota > Viridiplantae > Streptophyta > Magnoliopsida > Lamiales > Oleaceae > Fraxinus > Fraxinus nigra. The sequence goes on along the minus strand of CAIGRH010006262.1, from coordinate 4,044 downwards.
ATTTCTTTATTTAAAAGCTCGACTTACAAAAATGAGAAATTAATGACAACAATATACTTGAATACGAGTTATTTGAAATTTTAAATTATTAGACGCTAGATAAAATTATTTATTTATATTTTGTAATAAACCATATATATATATATATATGCTCTGTTTATTTTGTTCACAAACTTGTAAGTAAAATGAATACAAATGGTGTACATATGTATGCAATAAACGTTGTCAATGTAAATGTGGTTTGAGAGGTGGACCATAATTTCACCAAGGAAAATGGGTAGTTGCCTAAATGATAGACTCTACTAAATTACGGTGTTTTAAAAAGCATGGGCGGAGCCCAGTAAGGCCCAGGGTTGGCACAGGTTCATCCTGAACTTCTGGGCTCAAATTTTTTTTTATTTTGATTTTATTTTGATTTTTTTGATTTTTATCTATAGCCTTATAGGCTAAGTCTCAGCCCAAGAATCCAAGATAGAAAGCCCAGCTATGGACGGGTCCAGCCCAAATGCCCAATCCCTAATGTGGAAATTAACCCCTCGTTGCTCAAGGCTCAAACTTCCTCCATTTCTGAAATTCTTTGCACATCGCACGCACCTGAAGCTGAAGGCTAAACTCTGAAGCCTTGTTCCCCTGCTCCGCCTTCGTGAACGGTCTCGTTCCACTCGCCCCGCCTTCTTGTTGTCGATTTGGGTTCCCCTGCTTCGGTCCGTCGCCCTCGCAAATTCGCAGAATCCTCCGCCAGTCTGCCTCGCCCCTGATAAAAAGTGTGAATATACGTGGAGGCTAAGTTATGGGTCAAATGCGAGACATATGCGTAAAAATGCGTTTTCTTATTTTAATATTACTTTAATTTTTAGTCAATCAAAAAATCATTTAATAATTAAAAATAATACACATCAAACATCTAAAATAGATTTATAGAAACTTTATATTTTTTCAAAAGTTTCCAACAGAAATATAAGTTTTAAATATAAATTAACTTTTAAGTTTTAACTTAAAAGAAGTATAAAATGCCACCAAGATTGACGTGTGTATCCCATTTCCATTCTAATATTTTCGTGAAAACTCTTACTTAAACGAGAGTTAAATTTGTTTGGAATGTAATACTAAACTCACTCACAGCTCATGCAAACTCTATGCATCTTCATGTGCCGACATACAATCCACCATGCAGGTCGATTTCATTTTCTTATTTTGTGGAAAAAATTGTCCTTTAAAATACTCGCGTATCATTGAGAGCAGACTATAGTTAGAATATTTTCAGTCTATTTGTACTTTTATCTCACATGGCATCTTTATTGAATATCTTCTACAAAACTAAAGTATACAAAAAAATAAAATAAAAATAAGAATAAAAATAGAAAAATTGCCTTGTCGAATTCAATGACAGCCATTTCAAGAAAAGCCATCAAATCAAAATTATTATTGTGCCTACTATTTAGGGTTTCACTATAAGATGTAAGCAAAGACACTCTTAAGAAACGATAAATATCTGAGTTCAACAGAGGACTCCATTTTGGAACAAAAGCTCAATATGACTAAAAGTTTTCGACTTCTACCTACTAACTTATGTTTGGAAATGTTCGAGAATTTTCAGGTTCACGATATCAATAGAAGAGATCAATGTAATTCAATATCTGTAAAGTTTAAGTTCAACAGATTAGCTACTCTTAAGAAACAACAGTAAATGTAAATATGCAAAAATAAACAAGAAAGGTAAAGAACACGAGATTTTTCACCATAAGGCAAGAGGTTTAGAACAAAGTTTTTAATCCCCTTTTGAGCTTCCGTCAACCACAAGAAATCACTTTATTATCGAGGATCAAACTCTGTTCAAAGATTACACAGGCACTCAGACGAATCATCCAAAATTATATCACAGAATATGAAACCCCCACGAATCGAGACAGAAATTCACACAAAGATATAATAAAAGCCCTCTACAAATCACCCAAGATATATACAAGGACTATACAAATATCGATCTAAAGAAGGCTTCAATTTTTTTTAGTGTAGAACAGAGATTGACGAGAGAGTGCAAAGAGAGTTCGAGAGAATGAAAGAATGAGAGAATGAATAGCCACTTGAACTCAAACCCTAGTATATGAGCAATCTCCAGAAGGTCTCCATCCAATGGCCATTGGGGTGACACTTGGCAACATCTCAATCGTCCAGCTATAAGTAAAAACGTATGAAACTGAGACACAAGTAAAACCACGCTTATAACCAAACAGAACAGGAGCCACCAAGTAATCCGAAATTAACTGTCCACCCCAATAACACAGTCCAATAAGCAAGCCAACAGATTAGCCCAATAATACAATCATGTCCAAAATTAGCTCATCACTATGCCATATATCTCTACAATCTCCACCTTGGTACAATGATCTTAATTTCATCTATAGTGATTTCTCCATTATGACATCGTTTGCTCTTATTTCTGATACACAAATCAACAAGTATCAATGTTCAGCTGACTTAAACAATCCAAAAACTTATTTAAAATCCAGCACTTTAGTTCCAACATCAGCAGGATTAAAATGAGTGAAAATTTTCTCAAGTTTTACAATACCTTGTGAGTATCTCTAATAAAATGAAATTTTACATCAACATGTTTAGATCTATTATGTAAAACAGGATTCATACTCAAATAAATGGCAGATTGGCTATTAGAATATAAAACAACATCTTTAACAAAGCCAAATTCATTTAACAGCCCTTTTAGCCAAATTCCTTCTTTTATAGCATCAGTTGCAGCAATATATTCAGTCTACGTTGAAGATAATGCTATAATTTTTTGTATTTGAAATTTTCAACTTATGCAAGAATTACACAAAGTATACATATAGGCAGAAGTGAATTTTCTATTATCTATATCACCTGCATAGTCAGGATCAATGTAACCCCTTTAGATAACACCATCATATTGCTTCTTATAATGAATTCCCAAGTCACAAATTCCCTTAATGTATTTAAGAAGCTATGAATGCAGCAATATATTCAGTCTACGTTGAAGATAATGCTATAATTTTTTGTATTTGAGATTTCCAACTTATGCAAGAATTACACAAAGTATACATGTATGAAGAAGTAAATTTTTTGTTATCCTTATCACCTGCCTAATCAGAGTCAGTAAACCCTTTCAAAATAACACCTCCAGCTTGTTTTCTAAACTAAATCCCCAAGTTTGAGGTCCCCTTTAATGTACCTAAGAAGCCACTTCATGGCTTCCCAATATGTTTCACCTAGATTTGACATATATCTACTCAAAACACTTATAGAATATGCCAAATTTGGTCTAGAACACACAATGAGATACATTTCAGACCGAATTGCATTTGGATAAGGCATTTGTGCCATTCTTTCAAATTCTTCTTNAAGAAGCCACTTCATAGCTTCCCAATGTGTTTCACCAGGATTTGACATAAATCTACTCAACACACTTATAGAGAAAGCCAAATCAGGTCTAGAACAAACCATTAGATCCATAACAGACCCAACTGCATTAGAATATGGTACTCTTGCCATTCTTTTGAACTCAGTTTCAGATTTGGGACATTGATTATTTGAAAGTTTAAAATAATTGGCTAAAGGTAAACTCACACTTTTAGCATCACTAATAGAAATTTTTCCAACAGTTTTAAAACGTGAGATTTTTGACATAGATTGAGTATGCCTACCCTTCTATTCCTTTTACTCTCAATACCCAAAATTTTACTAACAGGACATAAGTCCTTCATTTCAAATTCAGGTTTTAATTTGTTTTTTATTAACTCTATTTCTTTTAGTTAAGAGCATGTCATCAACATAAAATAGAAGATAGAGTGAATTTTTACCACTATTTCATTTGCAGTAAAGACATGTGTTGCGTATTTTTATATCGCAAGTGTACGATATCGTAACAAGTAATATAGTGGACCTAAGAGTCCGGATTATCGTTCCCACGAGGACTATACTTTAGTATTAATCTACTTCTCTAACTCTTATTTGATGGAAGTAAAATAAATAAGAAATTGTGATAGTTGGAAAGATTGATTCTCTTAA
>CAIGRH010006260.1:0-10324 GCA_903798295.1 Fraxinus nigra | reverse complement strand
AAACCGGATTATTCTTTGGGCTTTCTAGCAATCGTCAATCTTTTACGAGGTTGCATTGTGATTGTTGCTACGTGGTTCTCATCAACAAGCGACCCATGTGTGTAAAGTGCCATCAATTCCTTATGGTCAAGACTCCAAACCTTAAATTTGTGAAAAGTGACATGTTAAACATCATTGATAAATAAGTTTATTCCCTTACTAATTTAAGTCAAACCAATAATGCATATTAGGACCTATAAATAAAGCTCATTTTTCATGTATATTATTCTTTTCTCCCATTACTTTGAGCATATATACATTTTTGCACAATTTATATTTTTCTTTTCAAAGCTTCACATCTTATGTGCATAATTTTCTCCATTAAGCGACTAAGATGATCCTCATAACGAGTTTTGAGCCGATGACTCCAAGTCAGTTGACCATATGGGATCAGGTTGTGAGAAACCCCTCAAGCTTAATTATGGAGTCGAATAAGCTTCGAAAAAGAATATAAGATGAAATATTTTTTATTTAAGGGGATGTATTAGAGCTTATGTATACTAAATTAAGGTCAATCCATGTTCAAGGTCACCTTAACAACAAATGATGGCCATCCCAAATCTCACATACGCGGTCAAGACTTAATTACAAGATCATAGTGCATGTAGTGTAGATGGTCTATGAAGAAAGCTATACTAAGTATTCCACATTAACCTAAACAAAGTGAAGGAAAATATGCAACAACACATCAATTAAACTCATACTTGGTCGTAACACACATGTTCAAGTAAATCATATATCATGTTGTAGTGAGAAAACAAATTCTCTTTTTATTTTTTTTTCACATTTTTTAGAAATAAACTACCTAAAAAGCAAAAACAAACAAGAAAATGAGATGCACACAATAATGAATGAATCACAGTTAATAAACACAAGCCTGCATCAAAAATACCAAACAGTTAGATATACAAACGCTCTTACCTTTAAGAACGCTGTGATCAATTTCTATATTTTTCAAATAACTCTTTTTAACCTAAAATTGTCTAATGGAAGACTTATTTTGAGTCAATTATGCCATTAACTTGGTCAAATGACTCACTTGATTAGTGAGGAAGTCAATTCGGTCATCAAAATCCTGATTTCTAACTCCAGTGAAATTTTGATATCTATTTTTGTTTAGGAGTTTATGTAACCTAGGTTTTCTATGTCGTAACTTACCAATTGAAACAAGTAGGGTTATGTAAGGTTCAAAGTTATATGGTTGCTGATATATATTCCTAGGTTGGTATGTCCTACACTGTTTAGTAGGCCTTTGTCAAACAATACCTTGTTCTTGAGTTCAGGATTCGAAACATACATAGACTGGTTGGTAGCAGGGACAAAAATGATTTTGGAAGTACTAGACATATTATAATTAGTCGTCTACTTATATCCCAGACCTTTTATGTTCCTAACATGTATATTGAACCCCAAAATACTGTCCAATTTCTGAGATCCACTAGAGAAAACATGAAGTTGAGACTTGGAATATTCAAGTTCGTTTAGAAGGGTCTTAAGCTAGATTTCTAATTTATCATTCTCAATTGTCAGTTCACTAACTCTCGTAGAGGACTTTTCAAGTTCATTTGTAAGATCATTAATATTAGACTCTAGGGAATGATTTATAGTATCTAATTTATTAAGGCACAAGACAGACTCCTGAAGGTCAATGAAAAGTTTCTTTCTAACTAGCTCAAGTTCATTGACCTTCATAAGCATGACTTTATTCACCTTCTTAATCTTAAGACTCTCTTAAATTTTTTTTTGATAAGCCTCACTAATCCCTTCCTCATTTTCATAATCTTTCTCAGATTGTTCACCACTCTCCACTTCCTCAACCTTCTGATGAGTGAAATTAACTCATTNAATTTATTAAGGCACAAGACAGACTCCTGAAGGTCAATGAAAAGTTTCTTTCTAACTAGCTCAAGTTCATTGACCTTCATAAGCATGACTTTATTCACCTTCTTAATCTTAAGACTCTCTTAAATTTTTTTTTGATAAGCCTCACTAATCCCTTCCTCATTTTCATAATCTTTCTCAGATTGTTCACCACTCTCCACTTCCTCAACCTTCTGATGAGTGAAATTAACTCATTAAACAAGTTCCTTTAAATCGTAGTTTAGTTTGTTCTTGAGCACTTTTGAGCATTTTGATGTGTGTGTTTGTGTTGTTTTGTAGTTGGACAAATTGGATGAAAACAAAGTGGTTTGAAGCTTGAAATGGAGCTATTATGATGACCATGGAAGGAGGTATGACATGGAGATGAGGGAAGAGAAGAATGAAGTGGAGGGAAGACAAAAAAAATAGCAAAATAAATAGAGAAGAAGAACAACAAAGGATGATGCAGAATGTTGAGCGCTTAGGCGCTACATTTGGACGCCTTGATTCAAAAAATGCAGAATGGCTAGCGCCTTGCAGCAGAAATGCTGGCACCTTGGAGAGAAATCACAGTGCTAAGGTGCCAGTTCTAGACACCAAGGCGCCACCTTCCGAGTAAGTGAAAAATGAGAATTTTTATAATTTTTTCGGCCCGATCCACCTCCAATTCAACTTGTAACTTTAGGGAACTATAAATACATGTTGTAAGACCTAATTTTAGGAGAGAACAATGACTTAGAAAACAAGAGGAAGGATAATTGATCTAGAGCAAAAACAACAAGAGATTGGAGGAGAATTCGAGCGGCAAAATAGTTTTTCTTATTGTTTTCTTCTCCATATTCTTTAATTTAGATTTTAATATGTTGTTTTTAGTAATCATGAGCTAATTTTAATATCTAGGGTTTGATGTAACTGATCTCGAGGCGTGTTTGGATTATTTTATAGTTAATTCCTTTGATTTTTTCGTTAATTCATTTTTGTTACTTCTTGAGCATTGCTTTCAATTACTTGATCAATAATTGAATGATTTTGATGCTTTAAATTTTGGAACTCGAGAGAGGAAAATTTAGGCGTGATCTAAGAATGACACAACCTAGGAAATTATAGGTTTCGAGAGAAAGTGTAATTTCTATGAGGTTTATTTCATTTAAGAATCTTGTACTTATAATTTCTATAGCATTAATTCAGAATAGAGATATTGGGATTAAAATATAGAAATAGATTCTATTCGACACTCGAGAGAGGGAATATAGTTTAATTTGTGATTCTTGCCTATGAATTCAGGAAAAATCACTAGAAGTGACTATAGAAGTTGAAAAACATTGTTGACAGTGAGGTGAAATCAATCCCTAGGCTTTCTCCCATTGATAATTCTCCTATAAGTTATTTTCATTTCGTTTGAATAATTAAAAATTCATATTAATTTGGGATAAAAACATTGAAGTGAAATTTGGCTTTCTCGCATTGATATTCTCTGTTAAATTTTTTTTTTTTCCATTTGAATAATCATATATTCATATTATTTTAGGATAAAAATATTAAATTGAAATTTGGATTGTTTAGATAAAGCAAAAGCTAAAATAATTATATTACTTGGTAGGAATTAAATTACAATCTCTGTGGGTTCGACACTTAACTCTACTACTATATTACAAAACTTTACACCGTACACTTGCGACATAAATTTACGTTATAGAAAATGCATGACACCTTCTCACTATCCTTATTAGATTCACTTTTAATTCTAGCAGTGAATGTCATAAACTTCTCATTCTCCTCATGAGTAGACATCTCACTTTGATTATCTCGAGCTAGACTTGTCATCAGTGAGAGTTGCATTCATATATTTACCTTGATTTCTCTTACCATTAGAGCAGTCGCTTCTATAGTGGCCAAAACCTTGACACTTATGGCATCTCATAGATTTAGATCTCCTTCTGGACTTACTGAAATCACCTTTGTGTCTCTCTTTAGTCTTCTTCTTATTTCTAAGTATTTTTTTGAAAATTCTTAATAAAGTATGCTATTTTCTCATCATTAAGTGATTCTAAATTAGAAAAATCGTACTCTTCTTCCCTAACAGTGTTCAATGCTATAAACTTTTTCTTCTTAGGTTAAGATATGTGAGTTCATAAGTTTGGAAAGATCCAACCAATTCTTCAATCTTAATAGCATCTAGATCCTTGCTCTTATAGATAGCTATAACTTTAGGCCTAAATCTCTCAGGTAAGGATCTCAATATTTTTCTGACAATCTTATGCTAAGGAATTCTCTCAACCAGGTTAAAACTAGAATTAACTGTCATTCAAGCTCGCATAGAAGTCATTGAAGGTCTCATCATCCTTCATCATAATCTATTCAAACCTAATGGTTAACATCTACAACTTAGAATTCTTAACAACTTGAGTTCCCTCATGTGTGGTCTGTGAAATATCCCTAACCTCTTAAGTAACCTCACACAGACACACACCTAAATTTTTCAAGTGATACATATACAAATAGAGCATAAAGCCCTTTACTATTCCAATTACACTCATCTAAATATTTCTTAGACCAAATTGAAATATCAAGAAGGGTAACTATACCTGCAACTATGGTAGATTAGACAGTCCAACCATTTACTACGCTCAACCAAATACGCTCATCCATAGATTTCAGAAATTCTTTTATTATTACTTTTCAATAGGTATAGTTACTCCCATCAAAATATGGCAGAACAAACAATGAACCACCCATCTAGAAAAAACTAGGATTAGGAATCAAATTTGGACTTCGATACCACTTGAAAGTTACTAGTTCAAACCTAAAATCACCTAATTGGTGAATTACGCGAGATTAAAATTATCAATTAACATCAACAAGTAACTTTTTAATTGTTCTAGAAGTTTAGTCAATCAAGTAAATCCTACGTTGAATTGCTATGATAATAACTAAAACAATAAATAACACAAGATTTGTTGACGGAGAAACCCTTAACTTGGTAAAAATTTTGGGATCAAGCTAGTAACTTCCACTATAAACAATAAGAATTTACAGTATAATCCATCCTAAAAAACCCACTAGAAACGTTGGTATAATTACTACAATCTCCAAGACCCGCTAGAACATGCTCTTGATCTTCTAGAATTGTCTATCTCCTATGAATCGCAAAGAACACCTTGTTCTTGTACTCTTCTTGTACTTGCGATCCACTTTCCTCAATCTTCAGCAACCTTTGAAAGCTATTGACAAAGTACATTCCTGATTGTGTTTAGGAAGTTGATGTTTTGGATTATATGAGTTTTGTGTTTATTCCCAACTTGTGGTTGATTGATCTCAATTTTGGACGTGTTCTTGGATCTTGGATTGATGTAATGAGGATGTAAAATAATGAACAACCATACACATACACATACTGGGCATTCGATATTTATGATAAGAGCTATTTGTTGACTCATGGTTGACGTCTCATTTTGATTATCAGAAACAAATTATGTTTATTACTAACAAATTGATTTTAAGTGTCCATAGTGATTATTGCAAATTGATGACATGAAGTTCAAGGCCAAGTAATTTGCATACAATGATCCACGTGAAAACAAAATCAATCAATTGAGGCTATAAAGAATGATATTGCAAAACTCGCAAAAAGATGCCTCAATGAAAATCGAAACAAAAGTCAAAGTACCATCAAGCAATGCAAGTCAAGATGTTCAAACAAAGTATTTAGACTTTTCACAATTTTATGTAAAGGTAAAATATTTCAATACTTGGTAATGAATCGCGACGAGCTCAAAGTTTTGATTTTGCAATCCAAAATTCACGACAAAAATGTTTTACTCGAAAATATGTTTTTTCAAAAGTAAAAATCAAAATACGTATTTTAAATATGACAAATATTTTTTAAACATCCATCGAACACTTACATTAGATAAAAATCATAAACGAGGATGTTCCGAACCAAAAAGGCTATACCGGACGTCCGATATGCTAATTTTGGCACCAACAATCATATTTCAACGTTTTAAATTTTCTAACAAAAAATAACGGAAATCTGATCTTCCGATATTTACCAGACGTTCGGTACGACAAAGCTTTTGACCGTTTGAGTGCTATAAATACCTCACTCATTCTTCTTTTGCAATAACTTTTCTAGAGCATTAAAGTGAGGTTTTTATTGATCAGAACTACCTTATTCTTTATCTTTAGAAGATCAAAAGCATTAAATTCTCAAAAACCTTTTGAGTGATTAATTTTGTGTTATTCGAAAAAAATTCAATCGAACAATCTGAGCTATACTCATTGCCATCTATTGAAGTGTTTGCTTCTTCTTTTCTTGTTCTCAACCTTGAATCTATTGTTTGATAGGAAGAGAAGATATCTCTTGTAATTTCATTTTGAATTGTGGGTCGTGTTGAAGTCCCGGAAACCTCAACATTGTAAAAAGATCGATGCTCCCTGGTTGTAAGTCACCGAAAGCGTTGTAAATGGTTGGATTATACCATAAGTCAATCAACATAGTGAAAAAGGCCTTTCTCATGTCGGAGATCTTGGTAACGGGGGACGTAGATCACTGCATTGGATCGAACCTCCATATTACATGGTTTGCACTCTCTAACCCTTTTACTCAACATTTTATTTGTACAATTTTATATTGTTCCATTTATGTGCCTACTTGTGCTTAGTTTAATTCTCTATCATTTGTGTGTTTATTAGTTTAAAATCTTAAGTAATTAACGAAACAATTTTAATAACCAATTCACCCCTCTCTTGGTTAGCCAATCCTGGGCTTTCACTATTTTTGATGGTATATGATGGATAGAACTCTTGAAAATTGCAATCTAAGGTTTTCGATATTACATTGTCGCTCAGGCGCCAGGCTAGCGATAGGCGAGCAATAGGTGTGTAACTCGAGTGGTTGGCGGACCATAATGATTCTGCTTTTTTTCTCTCGAGCATCAGCTAGGCAACACACTAGCGTAAATTCGACGACTTTTTCTCCTTATTCCATACTCAGACCCAAAGACTCTTAGTTCATCTATACAATCCTCCAAAAGACTTCTTGACTTTTACAACTCTTTTATATCAATCCTATTTTTTAAAAATAATTCTTTTGTCTAAAGAATTGCCAATACAACATAAATCCTAACATTGTGTATTAAGCTGAGAAAGGGTTTAGGGTTATTAGGTTGTTATAATGGGCTAGATTTTGTGGGTTGTAGTGTTCTACCATGTGTTACAGTTTTAAGTTGGGTTGAATTATTTGTCGATTTAGGCTGATTGTGTTCTGTTGGTTGGTATAAAAATGAGCTTGGATTTTGTGGGAAGTTATTTGGAGTAGGGAATAATATATACATAAGGTGTTTACTATATATATATATGTATGACTATCCATTTTAATAAATTGTGACGATTGAACAAAGAGAAAAGCTACAAAGAATGTTGTGGAGCAAAAAATCTTGAATCCCACCGTCTAAATCTGACATATTGAAAACAATCGAACTATTGAGCTCACAAATTGAATGTTGTCGACGCAGTGTAGCAGGCTTTTTTTAAGGTAGCGATCACAAATTGAGGTTGTAATGGTAGTGAATTGAGACCGGTAATCATCCCCAGGTAGATTTGAAGCGTTCCAAAGTCATAATTGGCTGCATATAACATTATAATTTGCTGGATCTTTCTAGTTTAGAATTTTTGAAGTAGTGTTGAAACTCCAATCGTGAGTTTCTATTATGGAAATTGAAACGATCCATTGGTCTATTTCCTATGATATTGATTTAATGGCCTATGACCAGTTCTGTGTGGTATTTAACATGTTGATATGGATTTGTAACCTGTGTGCTATGACACATGACATGTGAACTATTACATGTAACATGTGACATGTGATATTGATCCAATGGCTTGTAGCTTGTGGTCTGTGACCTATGCACTATTATACGTGACATGTGAATTGCTGCGATATTGATTCAATAGACCATGACCATTTCTATTGGATTTGTGATCTATGGACATTGATTTTATCTATGCAATATGACCTGTGAATTGTTACCTATGACCTGTAACATATAAGTTATGACATGTGAACTTGGATATGTGACCTATTATTAGTGCACAAATAAATGTGATATATGATTCGTGACTAGCTAATTCTGATCTGTGACCGATTGACATTTATCTCTAACCTATAAAATGTGACCCGAGACCTACAAAGTGTGACAAGATATATGTGAACTATAACATGTGACATGTGAGCATAAATCAGTAATTTGTGACAAGTCAAAGTGATATGTGACTAGTTTTATTTGATCTATGACTTGTGAACATTGATATGTAACCTATGCTCAATGACATGTGACCTGTAACATATGAACTATGACATGTGAACTTGAATCTGTCACCTGTTATTAGTGCAGAAAGAGATGTGACATCTGATTTGTGACTAGTTAATTTCATTTGTGACTCGTTGACATTGATCTGTGACCTAGACAATATGACATGTGACCTATGAACATAATTAGAACCAGTTCTATTTTATCTGTGACCTTTAAACATTGATCTAACCTATGCTCAATGACCGTGACCTGTGGACTGGTATCTGTGACATGTTCACATTAAACTTTATGAATGCGCACATACATTTTAGGTTGTTTCCTACCCACAATAATTTTAATAACACTTGGTACGTTTATTCAAATACTAAGTACAAGAGCTTTTGAGATAGCAAAATATAACTAGCAACCTCAGATTGTTTTGAAATCCTTTTCTCCTAAATCTCTAATCCTAACCTGAAAGAAAACCCCTAGAGATCACATAGCTTATCCTAATAAAAAATACTACACCCTCATACTTTTGTACCCCTTTTACTTTTGAAATTTCCAAAAAAGAAAAGATGAATGATGAAAAAAAGTAATAAAATAGTGAACGACTCTCTATATTCCTTTGGACGAATCTCAACCATTGGATTGATCGAATGACTTTTTGAAGTAATTAAACACTAACCAAGCCTTAGTAGTCGATCGATACTGTGCACACCTACGTCCATCGATTCCACCGAATACTGCACAATGGTTCCAAAATGATTTTGTTGGATTTTGGTATTTAGAGAGAGAAAGAAAATCGATAAAAGATGATAGAGAAATCTATTTCTGTAAAGAGAGAAAGATAAGCCCGTTTTTAACATAGAGTGAATACATGATATTTTGAATGACGTGTTGTGGGGTAGGGTGAGTAGTGGACAAAGATGAGAGTTTGTTGATTTTGAATTATTCTCACTCATCCTCAGATATAAGTAATTATTTATATTTTGAAGAATAGTAGAAAACCCCCAAGAAATGTTTCCATGCTTGATATACCCCTACCTATTCAAAATCGCAGAAAACTCCGTGTCAAATTGTAATCTTTCCTTTTTAATTTTGTCATTTTTACTATTTTAACGACGAGTCTAATGGATCTTGATAGAAAGGGGTTTTTTTACACAAAAAAGTTTCAAATAGGGGGGTTTTATGCGATTTCCAATAAGTAGGGGTATATCGCATATGGGAATGTTTATAGGGGGTTTTATACTATTAATCTTATTAATATTTAAAAGGTATTATCAATTGATTTTTGTATAAACAAACCTCAAACTTTATTTTTGAAATTCAATCTTTAAAAATCTGCCTTTGCGTAATTTCTACTTTGGCGTATGTGGATTAATTCTGTTGCGCTGCAACACATTAATATATGGGCTTATTCTGGAAGTGTGGATTGTGGCTAGTGTGGTTGTTTATGGGTTGCCCATTGGAATTGGACTTTTGATTTCTTTTGTACATCAGTTAACAAATTGATATTTTTTATCATCCACATTAATTTGAGAAGATTTCAATAAGATCAACAGTGATATTGGAGATTGATAAAAATTATGAAGATTGATGAAAATTATGACTTAACATAATTATATATATAATTGTATTTACCATATTTAGGTTGATTACTTCTACTATATTTAGATTGATACCATAGTTGTATAATGTAATAATCTTCATGTATAATGTAAGGGATCTCTGAAAGGAAGATCATTCAATCAAAACTTTGTCATATGTTGCTCGTATATTTGTTTCTGGTTGTTAGCACTCTCATTGGTATTGGTAGGTGAAGCGTTGGAAAGCTATTTATTTAATTTTATGAGAAAAATTTGTTTAAGGTATGTTGGTAAAAAGGCATTTGGATAGTCTTCAATCCAAGTTTTGGAAATTCATCGATGGTATTTAATTACTTTTTCAAAATAAATAAATAAAAATTTATGGAAGAATCGATAGATGAAGTAGCATAAATTCTATAAAATATTTAGAGCATACAATATTTCCAATAGGATGATGAATAATTATTAAAATTTAACATTAATCTTTACAGTGTCACGCTAAATTATAGATCCTTGTCCATATATGTAGCGCCCCGAGTTTTG
>CAIGRH010006254.1:0-10071 GCA_903798295.1 Fraxinus nigra | reverse complement strand
AAAAAAAAAAAAAACAAGAGTTGGAATGGTTTCAAGGCAAAGATAATGTTTTCCATTCCCGTCCAAATTTATTTTTAGGACAGGACATGAGGGGGGACATAACTCTCTCTCTCTCTCTCTCTCTCTCTTACATATACACTTGTGTGTGCACACGCATATTAAGTGTTTGACTTGCATTTGTTGACATGATATGGATAGTTTGGATTTTAAATTTAACACTTTAGAAACTATCCTCAACCACTTATAATCACTTATTAGGCATAGAATAAGCGATATTTTCACGTTAATTAAGAAAAAAAAATTATCAAAATATATTTAAAAATAAAAAGTTGATTAAAAATAACTTTGTAAAGACTTGGAGGATTTAAATTTAAAAAAAACTTTATAAAAATATTGGTCTCTACTTACAAGTTACAATGTCAAAAATAGAAAGAATTGGAGGATTTAAATTTGAATCACGAAATTAATAGATTTCTTCTGTACATAACCCATATATCGAAAAAATGAAAAAAATTCTGCTAGGTCACTATTCTTAATGTCGTAATTTATCAACTCGATTCCTTGAACTTGGAGCCAAGGGCATCATGTAGGTTGACGACGAAACAATTGTCACTGGTGCAACAGTAGCGGGTAGATAATGGCAAATTAAACATAAAAGTAATGGACTTTGGATTCATTAAAAATAAAAATACATATAAAACAGCGAAATATGGAAAGGAGAATCAACTATATTTTTATTTAAAACAATCAAGTTTCCATTATGTAAAGGCTGGAAATTGAAAAGATTGGGAAAATAAATAGAAATCATATTTTACTATCTAACTAGGAACGAAAATGTAGCTAATTAATATAAAAAGGAAAAATATATGAATGAAATTAGTTGTACATTTCTCTTGTACAATTAGTTTGACATCCCTTCATATACAAAATGTACACAGAGCAGCTTTGAAATATATATGAAACCGGAAACCCCAACCAATGAGGCGCATAATTGATCTTTGTCATATATTAATTGAAGTTCTTGATTTTTATTCTGTGTTTTTTTTTTTTTTAAATACCAGAATTCCTGGAGGTCACGTGACCTCCAAGGTCCCACCCCTCCCTTCATCCTTGTATGTAAGAACACTTGAGGCTGTTAATTAACATAATCTATGCAAAATTGAGAAACCTGTTACTATAAAAAATATGGCAGTAGTTTTTCTGTGGCGGTTGGATCTGTTTTCACGTTATGTATATTGGAATATAAAATACAATTTTGAGATAATAAACCTAATAAATTAAAAGACTAAATTACCCTTACCTATAAATATATAAACACCTACTCTATATATGTACACACGTTTACACCCCCCTTCAAACTCATGATGGTTGAACTAGATTGAGTTTGCCAACAATTGTTGAAATCGAGCAATTGTGTGAGATTTTGTAAAACAAAAAATAAAAAATCAACAAGTTGTGTGGTAGAGGAGGTGTGAGGAAGAGAGATGGAGCTCGCCAAAAAATGATGGCCCACAAAATGACAATCAATCTCAATATACTTGGTACGCTCATGAAAAATAAGATTTTTAGCAATTTGAATGACGCTGTAATTGTCATAATACATTGGAGTAGCACCAGATGGAGGGATGCCAAGCTCATTAAGAAGTCATCGAAACCAAATAATTTCAACAGTAGTAGAAGCCATAGCTCAATACTCAGACTCAATAGAAAATCTAGAGACTACTAATTGTTTCTTACTATTCCAAGAGAGTAAGGAATCACCAAAGAAAATGCAATAATCCATAGTAGACTTCATAACTGAGTTATAGTATCAACACGTCGTTCATCAATTAAGCCATCACGAGTTATAATATTATTATCATACTTAGACTGAGATAAGATATATCCATATGGAGAGTAAGCAACCTCTATGCCAAGAATATAATGCAAATACCCCAAATCTTTCACCTCAAAAACTTATTGAAGATCAAGGTTAAGAGAAGAAATACCTTGGTCATCATCGCTTGTAATGATCATATCATCAACGTACAATAACAAAATAATGTACCCTTCAAAAATATGTCTCAAAAACATAGCAGAATCATTTTCAGAATGGAAACCAAGACGTAATGACGTAGAACTAAATTTCTTAAACCAACCTCGAGGAGCTTGCTTCAATCCATATAAAGCACGATATAGTTTACAAACTTGACCGTGTTGTGTGGGAGACCAGGTGGGGGTTTCATGTACACTTCCTTAACAAGATCATCATTGAGGAATGCATTTTTTACATCCATTTGAAAAATATGCCATTTTTGAATTGAAGCAATCGAGATAAGAGTACGTACTGTCTTCATTTGGGCAATTGGAGCATAAGTTTCATCATAATCAATTTCATGTTCTTGAGAGGATTTTTTTGCAACAAGATGAGCTTTGTATCTCTCTAAACTACCATGAGATCAAGTTTTAACTTTAAAGAACCATTTACAAACAATCACTTGTTTATCCTCTGCAAGGTGAACAACTCCCAAGTACCTTTCTTTTGAAGCGCATGAAGCTCCTTTAATAGCAATTCTCCAGTTTGGATCTAATATAACATCTTTATATGATTTTGGCTCAACATAAGAATTAACATTGGCAGAAAGGTATTAAAAGAAGAAGAAGAGGAGAGATTTTGAGGAGGACTATACCAGTCAGGTGGGCAATGTGGGTGAGTTGGATATCAGAGAGTGCTTCGTTGTGGATTCACGACATCCAAGGAGTCCGTTGAGAGGGATCCATCAGAGGGTTGGAGATTAGATGCTAATTCTTGTAAATTCATGCATGAATACATTTGACGAATGGGAGGACGACAATTAGAAGACAAAGGATTATGCAAGTCCATACTAGCAGAGACATCATCATCTAGTTCATCAGCTGTAAATGGGTCAATGTGGATAAGGTCTGCTTTTGTGGGTATAGAAGATGACTTGGGAACTTGATAATATGGTAATTTTTCATGAAACACCACATGTTTGGAAATAAAAAGACGACTTGTCTCTTGATGGCAGCGATACCCTTTTTGTTGAATGCACATAACAGAGGACGAGCAGACAATCTTGTGCTATCAGATTTGGACAACAAAACAAAAATGCATAACCAAATACACGAAGATCATAATGTGGTGATATTCCATGCAAACACTCATATGGGAATACATTTCCTGTATGGATAGCCTATCCCTAAAAAATGAAGGAACGGAACTAGATAGGAGCAAACAACAAGCATTTTCAACGAGGTGACTATGTTTTCATTTAGACACCCCATTTTGTTGAGGTGTATTTTTGCTAGACAGATAATGAATAGTTCCCTCAGAGTCAAGTAAATTTTGAAAGGCATTAGACAAATACTCGCCTCCTGAGTTACAACGAAAATATTTGATGGTGGTTGAGAACTGAGTTTTGACCATAGTAAGAAATTTAACATAAATACCATAAACTCTGATCTATTACGCATCAGATAAGCCCAACAATATCGAGAAAAGTCATCAATAAATACAACATAATAGTGCGAACCTCCCTTTGTAGGAACGTGTGACTTTCCTTCAACATCAGAATGAATTAGTTGAAAAGGTATAGTAGTAGATGAAGCACTAGGTACATGACAAACATTGGATAGCGTCCATGTAGGTTGCAAAATAGTGCCTGTACATTTCAAAGGTGTTTAAGAACCGTTGGCAGCCTGGACAGAAATGGGCAATTTAGGTACAGAATAATTTTGTAAAAGAGACGTGTGCGGAGTCATATGATGTGAGGCACCTAAATCAAGGATCCATTTAGTAGGGTTACCTAACTAGTCATATAAGATACATCCGTATTAGATGCAAGTGAAGCATTAAGTGCAGGAGAAGTGCCAAAAAATCGAGCTATCTTTGCTGCTACAAGAGAAGACACGTCTGAAGAAATGCCATCCCCGGCTAAAAGGTATCAGAGATGTTGCATCTGGCGTTTCTAGAGAAGTGACTAATGTTAATAATTGAGGTTTGTTGAATTGCTTTCCATGACTTTGTCCTCCTTGAAAGTGTTTGCTAGCATGATCTTTGTACTTCCCTTGCAATTGTGGACAATCCTTTTTCCAATGACCCTTTTCACGGCAATATGCACATTCATCTTGAGGTGCCCTTCATTTATTTTAACTTACCATTATTTGGATTTGGCCATTTATAATTAGAATTATTACCTGCAGCAAAAACCTGCGATAATATAGATTTGCTAGGATCGGATTGAGAATTTTCTGTCAAGGACATCAAACGAGTTTCTTCAGTAAGTAGCTTAGAAATAGCTGAAGATAAACTGGGTAAAGGATTTTGATGTATCGTAGAGCCACGAACAACCTCAAAATCATTTTTAAGAGCCATCAAGAATTCCACTAATCTCTGTTCTTGACATAATTTCTTAAAAGCATCAGAAGGTACAAGTTCTGGAGGATCCATCAGTGCAAGTTAATCCCAAATTTCTGTCATATAAGAGAAAAATTGTTGAATTGAGCGTTCACCCTATTTTGCCTCTCTAATTTCCATCTCATGTTGGTATCTACGAGCTAAATTGGATTGTTGATACAGATTTTTCAAATGATCCCATGCATTCTTTGCTAAATCAAATTTCAAGAGTTGAACACCAGTCGAACTATCAACTAAATTATTAATCCAAGTCATTATCTTAGCATTGTTGGAGACCCATTTCTTATTAAGTTTCTCATAATTTTCATCATTTGAATCAGGTTGCACAGTTGTACCTTCAATAACATCCCATAAATCTTTTCCAATCAAGAAATTTTTCATGACAAACCTCCAATATGCATAATTTGAGCCATGAAGACGGATTGAAATTTCCATCATATCATCAGATGAAGAATCCATGTTGCGAAATCACAACTCACAGCAGATCAGTGAAGAAAAAACCAACCGTTTTTGCAACAATAGCAAGAAATCTTTTCCACCAAAATAGCCCAAGATTGAATTGGCTTTGATACCACGTTAATTTAACATAATCTATGCAAAAAAATATTTTTTTTTCCTCATTCTAAAGCATGAATACACTAAGTACACAAAAAAATGTCAAACAAACAAAAATAAAAAAAAATAAATATAAAATAAATATAAAAAAAAAATTTATAAGTTTTCTCATAGAAAACAAACAAAAGAATATAATGCATGCATAAATCAATGTCACACAATGATAAAGAACGATCATGCATCAAAAATACCTAATCAATGAGTCACACAATGATAAAGAACGATCATACACCAAAAATACCTAATCAATGAGATACACTGATGCTCTTACCCTTAAGAGTGCGATTAGGCTCATGACCTCTCAGGTCACTCTTTTTAATCGAAATTTTTTCAGATGCAGTGGTAAGTTTAGTCAACTGAGTAATCATCTCAGTTAGGTGGCTAACTTGATTTGTGAGAAAGTTAACCTTGCTATAACATGACTTTTACTTCTCGGCGCACATTTACGGCATTTAGCCCTTATGTGTCCCAGTGCACCACAACGATGACATTTGGGAACAAACATACGCGGAAGTTGACGTTAAATCATTGGACGATTGATCCTACGTTATCTAGTAGGCCACGATCCTACAACGTTCATGCCTTTAGGTACAGAATTAGCAACATTCATAATTCTGGTATTAGTTTCGGGAACAAACGTGGTCTTAGATGTACTAGCAGTGTCATCACCATTTTGAACATATCTTAGATATTGCCTATTACCAGCAGGCTTGTTCATTCCCATCAGTTGATCGAATTTTTGAGTTCCACTCATGAAAGACTGTGGTTGAGTATTGGATTTTTCCAATTCACTGGTTAAGTTTTTAACTTTAGCTTCCAAGTTTTTGTTAACAAGTTTCAACTCGTTCAATTCTTTGATAGAGTCATGAAGATTAGCTGAGAGTCTTTCTTTCTCTCTTTTAAGCCCATCAAACTTTTTCAGCACAACTATATTGACCTTTTGATTTTTAGACTATCTTCGAACAATTGTCGATACGTCTAACGGATATCTTCATCATCCTTAGAGTCTTCCTCACTCGCAGACTCTTTACTGCAACTAACGTTCTCAGTCTTCTCATTCCCCTTATCAGATTCAATCTTAATTCTAGATGTGAACGCCATATTTTTTTGTTCATCCTCACCGCCAGAGGTATTACTTTGATCGTTTGAATATGACTCTTCATCACTTAGAGTCACTACTAATGCCTTACCTTTTCCTTTTCCTGAATTATTCTTAAGATTAAGACATTCATTCATATAGTAACCAAAACCCTTGCACTCATGGCATATAAGATTTTCTTACTGGAAGTCCTAGAAGAATTTTTATCACATTTCTTATGCAGGAATTTACTAGGATCAGCATTTTTCCTCTCTTGAGGTTTTCTCCTAGTCCTCAAGGCCTTTTGGAATTATCTAACAAAATGGGCAAGTTCACTGTCCCTGAGGGTCTCGGCATCAGTTGACTCTCTTTCTTCTTCCCTAAAGGTATTCATAGCTATTGATTTAACCTTAGTTGGTTGAGATATAGTGAGTTCATATGTTTGGAGTGATCCTACGAGTTCTTCTATCTTGACATTGTCTAAGTCCTTACTCTCTTCAATCACCGTGATCTTAGGTTTAAAAATTTCCAGTAAAGATCTAAGAATTTTTTTTTACTATCTTAGGCTCTGAGATCTTCTCACCTAAGTTGAAACTCAAATTAACTATATCGATCAACTTCGCATAGAATTCATCGAACAATTCATCTTCTTAATTCTAATTTCTTCAAACCTAGATGTTAACATCTGCAGTTTAGAATTTTTAACAATTTAGTTTCCTCGTGTGTGGTTTCTAAGATGTCCTAAACCTCTTTAGCAGTCTAAGCATCAATACTCTCCTAAACTCTTTAGCAGACACAGCCACGAATAGGGCACGAATGCCCTTACTATTCCAGTTACACTCTTCTAAGTCATCTTTAGTTCAAAGTGAAATATCAGTGGGTGTAACTATACCATCAACACTAGTTGAAGGTGCAGTCCACATACCAATCCAAATACGCTCATCCAATGATTTCATGAAGGCTCTCATCCAATACGCATAGTTACTTCTATCGAAAAATAGAGGCATAGAAAATAACTGACTCATCTAGAATCAATTATGGTTCAGGAATCGAAATAAGGCTCTGATACCAATTGAAATAACGGGATTTGACCCAAACATATCATCTAACCTAAGTATATGGTGACGATATTTTGTTGTTATGTTGTTGATAATTCGACATTCTACACACATCTCCAAGTCTTATATCACAAGTAGTACGGCACGACACATGGCTTATGCTTTCTCTCACATACGATTTTCTCATCAATTCTTCCACTTGCCTTTGAAATTCCTTGGACTCCTTTGGATTACTCCGATAAGTTGGCATGTTTGGAATGACAACTCCAGATACAAAGTCAATTTGATGCTCAATGCCTCGAACGGGTGTAACCCACTAGGTTGTCCTCCAAAAACAAGTCTTCGAATTCCTACAACAAAGAACTAGCCAAACTAGGAAGGGGCGTTTTAGATTTCTCAAAGTTAAGGAGTGCTTCCTTATGAACCAACAAAATCATAGGTCGGTTCCAACTACTGCTCTCTTCAACTCTCTCTTATAAAAAAAAAAAATTCTCTTTTGACTTTTCACTCCTCTTATAAAACTTTTTTCATGTACTCTTTTGTGACTACTATTTTTCCTCACAATTAGCTAATCATTTTTTCTCTCTTGCTTTCTTATTGTGAAAAATCAATCACACTCTCATTTTCTCTCAATCTTTTCTCTTCATCACTTTTCTATTTGAGTTGATCTTAATAAATTTTGTTGGTGTTAATGGGGCAAGAGTAATGACTTCCCATCTTTAGTAAATATGTATCTATTTTTGTATTCATCATGTATCACATTCCTATCATATTGTCTTGACCTTCCCAACAAAATATGCTTGACATGCGTAGGAACTACATCACACATCCCTTCATCATGATACCTCTCAATTGAAAAACTCACCAATACTCGTTTATTCATCTTAACTGGAAAGATGAAAAACATGAAGAACAAAAATAAAGACTTAAACAACAACAATCAAGGAATTGAATGATATAATGTTGATTTTGGAGCCAAACTCTAATATTAACTTATGCGAAACCACGCAGTAATAGTAGTTATGAAACCTACGATAGATTAGATCAAGCCCAAGAAAGCCATGAATCAACTTTTGAAAGAAAGTTTAACCCAAAAAATTATTAAACCAAAAAATCAAGACAATTACAACAATATCTTGACCCCGTGATCACAATATTTATGAACCTTACTTGAATTATCAAACACCACGAGACTTTAATTTTTGATAAGTTCGGAATTAATTTGTTGAAGAACGAGAAGAAAACAGTATGTCTTGCAATAATATCCCTCAAATTGTATGTTGTTAAAATGAATGGAATGAGTTCTATTTATATTGAGCTCATAAAACCTAATTTAAAAATGGAACTAATATGCTAAATATCAAGAATTACCATAAAAATAGAGTTTTAAATAAATTAAGATTCTTTCCAAAAATTGAAATATTCGTCCTAGATTTGTGCTATGTGGCTGCGTAATGTATGGACATGCAGTCGCATAGTTCATCCAAATGTGCCATTCTGATTCTCGGTACAGAGGCATGTGATTGCATGCCTAGGAATACTATGCGGTCACATAGTTACTCTTTTCAGCTCCTTCGTTCGCTGCTTGGACCAAATTAATTCATCTTGTTTCTTCTTCCAAACTCAGCATGAAACTTGTTCCTTTGCTTGCTGTAATTGATGTTTTGTCTACTATAGCTTAAGCAAGCACTCCCATAGCTTCTTTAACTTTCTTTTCCTGTGACCTCGTCATGGTCCTTCCTCCATGATCAACGAATCAGTGTCCTCGTTAACTCTTGTACCATGGTTCTCATCATAAATACTGTTAACCTCAAAAAATGCGCCAAAAGAACTCCGGCTACCTCTTTTCTACATAAGCATCACGTGCACACAGAAACATCTCATTAGGAGGACTGATCGACAAAATGGTCCGACGACCTTTTGCACTCCGACAATTAAGGCAACGGCCGAAAAAGAGAAAAAATGAGTGCTAGAGGGAAAGATGGGATTTGGCTAAGATTATAATTACGTACCTTTTGTGAAATGAGCTTACAAATATATAGCGAAGTAGAAATGGGCCAAGTGGGGCTACTAGGCTAAATTACAAGCCCAAGATGATGTTTCTTAATTTAATAGGTCCAATTCAACTAAATTATTGATACCAAATCGGTATATTTGTGTCCTTCTCCATCATGCACATGCCACGTAATTTGTATATATAACAAATACAATGTTATCTACATATATTAACATGAGAACAGTAATGCGGTTTTAGTTTAGAAGAAATGATGAGGGGATAGCTCTCTATAAACGAAGCCAATATTAATGAGACAACTGGATGTGAAAAATATTTAAGAATAAAGCTAAACAAACAGGGTCAAGGATATGAGCTTTTTCCAAGGAATGAAGTCGCAAATGTTGATTGACAGTTTTTACTTTTAGTTTTTTTTTTTAACTGCCAAGGAGAAAATGCCAATTGTATCTGTTTATAAATCCTTGAACATATTCTTTTAGTTTTTTATAATTGCCAAGGAGAAAATGCAAACTGTAACTGTTTATAAATCCTTGTCATTGAATGTGTTCTTGCAGCAGAATTGTTATCTTAATGCTCATTTCAGACCACTAAGGATTTGTTTATTTTGCACACATGGCTAGGGATTTTAGAATCCTTAAACCCGAAAGGTTTTTCATGTATATTGTCTCCTTGAGAGCCCCAATGGAAGTATTTTTCATTTTCAGTTGCCTTATTTCTCACATTGAGCTTATAGCAATTGCTAGTGCCAATCGATTGTCGTAGCTAGGGACGGACCTAGATTAATTTTGAGTGGGGGCGAGATTAGGGGCAGAGCCAGCCCGTCGAAGTAGAGGGGTCCAAAGTTGAAGGGATGGCTCCGAAATTATTTTTTTGGGAGTTGTTGAATAGT